>MU223914.1:2878868-2895448 GCA_018584345.1 Thuja plicata | reverse complement strand
CTTATGTGGATGCCACATAGGTGCCACTTCATCCAAGCCTCTTTCTCTCTCCAAAAACTCTATAAATAGAGGCCTTCTCCTCTCATATTTTCATCTCTCAATTTGCATTGTTATCATGCTAGAATTGCTTTAGAATTCATAGACATTTTCATGCTAATGTTCTTAGTTTCTAGTTTTTATGCTTTTCATGCTTAAGTCACTTAGAAATCACATGTTAGGTTCTAAATTGGTGAATGAATCTTAGTTTCTATATAGCATATGCATATCATCTTCATAATTAGCTTAGAAATATCATCCTTTTGAAGGATTTGAGACTAGTTCCTTATACTAGTTCTTGAATTCCTTCATTATTGGCAATCTTGCATTTGCATTGGGATCCATTGCACTTTGTGTGTTTGAGAGAGCACACCCACATCAAATCTAAAAGAGAAAATCAAAATAAGTAGAATATGGTGCATTTGTTTACTTATTTTAAGCTCTATATGATGTTATTTGGTATTCTTTGTTGCTTGCTTGTTCTCTTATATGATTTTGAAATGATTTATGTGCTAACCCACTTATGTTTGCATGTTTGAGCTTGCTCCCAACAGATTGAAGGATTCCTCATACTACATTAGTAATTTAAATATTATTTGAAGGATTAGATTTGATTTGAGATAATATATCTTAGATTAGATTAATAATGATTTAATAAAGGTTAATATTACTAGATTTGATTTTTATTAGATTCTATCTATATTTAGATATTCTATTAGAAATGAATTCATTATTATATAAAATTTGATTTAGCTTTTCAAATTTAATTAGATGCAAATGTAATCTTAAAAAGAAAAGAGGGAAAATTTTGATGACGTAATTATTTTGGTTATTTAAAATCATTTATCATTTATTATTCCTAAATAGATTATTCAAATTATTAAATAGGAAATATGCTTTTATTTTAAGCAATTTAGATTATTTTGATGACTTAGTAAACATTGTAATATTAGTTTTATTTTGTTGTTGGACTCTTTATTAAAAAGGGGGAATTTATTAATTAACATGGTAATGTAAGTTTAAAACTTTAATTATTTAACTAGATTTTTCATTTTTATTCCTTAGGTGACTGGATGACAAGGGGGAATCATAACAAACCCTTATCATCGCATGATACACCTTTAGGTTATTATCGTCACCCTTTGATCAGTTTCGTGCACGGTTGAATTTCGGTCAATTATGGTCAAACTTCCTTTGTTCATCTCTATTTTTGTGCCAGGTGTTCCCTGTATTCCTTGGACCCTAGGATTTCAGTTTCATATCTTTAAGATATTGTTGACTTTTTGGTCAACATTAGTTGAATTTTGGGTCAACTATCTCGATTCACGTGTGTGAGCCTTCCTAAGGGCTTAGCGGGCCCTAGGAACTTCCTTTCATGTATTTCAAAGTATAGTTGAATTTTGGACAACTCTAGTTGACTTTTTGTCAATTGTATCGGTTTGCATGCTAATCAAAGCATGTAGCTTAGGGGTCCCTCTCGGGTAGCTCTGAAAGCTATCCCACCTCATTTAACCCTTCCATCTATTTTTTTTCTTCTACACCATTTTGCATGCAAGTGTTACCTTTGAGGTAGTGAAGCCATCCTCTAGCGTGGTTTAGAAATTTTTTGATTGTGTGTTTTTGCCCAACTTTTGGGCATGATAGTTTACGCCCCTGGGTTGACATATTAAATGAGCATTACCATAAAAGAGATAGCTACTCAATTAAGATGACCAATCTGTGAGTAGAGGATTTGAACTGAGTTATTAATCTATTTGGAAAGGCCTACATTTTTTGGCACGATTGTTGGGGATGGTGTCAAGCTGAGTACCTATTGCTGTCATGAGTTAAATCTCTAGTTCATTTCATGTTATCTTTATTTTTCTTTAGTCAATAGTTTTGAAAGTTTAATTCTAGCTGAAATTGGTTAGAAGTTATCAATTTGCATGCATAGAAGAAGAAGAGATGCATTAGGGAGATTCCCTCCTAGTTACCCTGAAGAATAGTTAGGTGAAAATTCTGCCCCCAAGAAGAAAAATAAAGAAGAGAATCCGTATACTGATTCTGCAAAAAATTTATCCTCCTCTTCATCTTCCTTAGAAGAAGAACCTGTTGGTCTAAACATATTTTTGAAGAACTACTTGACCCAAACCCTTTTGTTGATATCTTGACTAATTTGTATATTCTCCATGCAATGAACCCATCCAATCAAAATCAATGTGATAAATGTTGGGAAGTGTCCTAATAAGTATAGCATATATGTTTTCATTTATGGAAACACTACTTATTGACATGGTCACTTGGAGTGCAGTCTAGTTTAGGAGAAATGACTAAGTCTAGTAAACATTTGACAAGATACAATTGCACAATTTTATCCAGCGAGCATAGTATGTGAAGAATTACAGCATGTGAGCTTAGATGGATATATTATACCTTCAGTAAAGGTTTCTTGTATTTTAGAGTTGATTGGTGAGAGTTACAACATGTTTTGGGTACGTGAAGACTGTATAGCAGTGGAATATGGAAAATGAGTGGTCTCAATGATTAAGGGAGTAATGTGTAGATTCTAGGACTGCTACTTTGCATTTTGGTCAGGTCCTATCCTATCTTTGTAGATGTATGATCTCCCATGGTTTATTTTCTATTGGGTTATGTGTTGGACATGTTTGGTGATGCTCTTGTGAGCTAACTGGATATATTATGAGATTAGGTATATGTAGAAATATTTTTGAGATGCGATGATATGTGTGACATATGTCGATTGATTGAGATGTGAGAATAATGTAGAGGATGTTTCGAGCTACTACCTAAACTACTTAAACATAAAAGATTATTGTGCAGTTCATCTTTTATGATAAATATTTATAGAGATAGTTTTGCATTGTAAGAGCAGTGAGCTCCTTGTATTACCCCTAACAGGGTTTCTATCCTTTAATAGGGATTTGTACATCTCCTAACAATTATATTATACTCTTAGTAAATTATTTGTGGGTACTATTTGCACCGTAGTTTTCCCTTGACCAGGGTTTCTTCATTAACAAATTATGGTGTTATGAGTTGTGTGTATGATGAAAACCTACATGTGGGGAGAAATCTCAGACATGAAAACGTTAGTCAAATAAAAAACATACAAGTTACATTAACATATCAACAACTTAGTTCCTACACATAGCTTCCAACATAACCTCAGATGAGCTGAAACAAGTGCACCCAATACTTGTTTTATTTTCTCTTAGAGAGGAATGTGGGTGTGCTCTCCCAACATAATATATTAATCCTATGATTGATTTCTTATTTTTTATGGAGTGAATCCTACAATGCAAACTATTGATGTGATGAAGAGCTCAAGAACAAGTATGAGGAACTTTTCTCAAACTCTCAACAATGAAAATGAGATTAAAACTAATAACTATGATGTTATCCAAGATTAAAACAAGCTAAGCTATTTTTTCATTGTCCTACTATGTAATATCTGTATTCAACCTATAAAATGCTAATAACTCATGAAAAAATCTAGAACTAAACTAGCATGATAACAATGCAAAAATAAGAGATGATTTGCAAGGAGTGAGGCCTCATATATATATATATATATATATATATATATATATATATATATATATATATATTTGAAGGGCTTACATGAGGTGGATCTAATGTGGCATCCACATATGATCCACATGGGATAAATGAATGATTATCCAAGAGGGAGAGTTTCTCACACATGTGTGAGACACTCTTTAAAATGATGGCTCAATGACAAGTGTAAGAGGGTGGGAGACCCAAAGTGAGTCACATGTTGAGCATCTTCCAAAGAGGAAAGGGGAGACAAGATGTAAGCGTAATGGCTTGGGCCATTTAGGAAAAGGGAATAGAAAACAACCAATGGAGGGGTGTTCACACATGTGTCAGCATCATTATGAGGTTAATTGTTGTAGGAATTATAAAATTAGTTTAATTAATCTAAGATTAATTAGAGGAGTAGGCTTAGAGGGGATAGTGATGGGTATAGATTAGGAATCTAGAATAGATTTAAGATTAATCCAAATTAGATTTAGATTAATCATAGCTTAGTAGAATATTAGAATGTGGAGGGAATAAATAAATTAAAATTTATTTAAAGGGAGATTTAATGGAGCAAATGTATATAAATAAAATTTAATACATTTAGGGGGAAGTGTATTTAAATTAAATTTAGATACCATAGAAGATGAACAAGATTTAATTAAATAGGTAGGAGAATATAAAAATATAATTAATTAATTAAAATTAACTATAATGTTAAGGGGGATATTAATTTAATTTAATTTAATTAATAAGAATGCTAAGCGAAATTTTTAGATGTCTACATTTTGCCCCTCTTTGATGTGGTGTCGAAGATGACGTTGTGTCAAATAAAAAATAAAATGAGATGCCCTGGAGAGAAAAGTAATTTTGGCAGAGAAAAGTAATTCTAGTGGGAGATTATGCCCCCTAGAGAAAATAATGGAAAAAATAAATTTTGTTGAATTTTCTAGAAAAATGAAGATGGGAGGAAGAAGAATGAGGAGGAAGAGAGAAAAAAGGGGAAGTGGGCTGGTGCCACGAGATTCTTCCTTGGGGGGGGGGGGAGATTGGGGTATACCTAGGGTAAATAAGGGACATGATGCCCCAATCGAGATTGGAGAATAGTTAATAAATAGAAGCCTCATAACATAGATTTCAAGAATGCTAAATGAAACTAACTAATGCAACCTAGCTACATGAGATTTTTTGGATTGTATTGTTATAATTTCAGAGAGCTCACCCTAGTTTGATTTTGCAAGAGGAGGTATGCATCGCAAGCTAGAAAACATGGATGACATGGTTCCTTTGCATGGATGAGAATCTCAGACAAATAAGGTGGATTTAGGAGCATAGATGTAGATCAACAATCATAGTGGAACTAATGCAGTGACACTCATGAGGAAGCCATAGTAAACCCAAATCTTGATTAGGGACTTGGTGGAAGTGCACGAGACCCTTCCTCCACTAAGGAATACATAACCATAACTATGTGATGAACAAAGATGCACTAAATTACTCACAAACAGATCATTGCGTAAATGACATGTACTCCAATATACACCATCAAAGATACACCAAGATATTTAATATAAAGAGAATCGTGAGTAGGGTCTACTAAAACACAAAGATAAAATCAATAAAAAAATATCATGACCAAGCAATCATTTAGTCCAAAGTTCTTTCCATGAACAAGATTATGTGATGGAGGATTGATAAGCCGATGCTGGAAGGATGCATCTTGACGGGTAAATATTGATTGACGTAAAAAAAAATTCTTTGGTGCAATAGCTATGAAATGAACAAGGAACTCAGAAAGTCAGTCTCTGAATTGATTTGATAAAATCATGCGAGCAAAGTGTCTGGGAAAATCTCAGTATGATGGGGTAAAGCTTAGTTTGATGGGATAAAGCTCAGTTTAATATGATTAGAATGGGTATAATAACATCTGAATAGATGATGAAGGAGGAGCATGATTGGATAAAATGAGATTGGAGGATAAGATGGGTTGAATAGGATGGAAGAAAGATAAATTGATTGGATTAGAAGATAAATGAATTAGATAGAATGGGATTGGAAGATAAGATGGTTTGAATAGGATGGAAGGAAGATAAGTGTATTGGATAGAATGGGAAGGAAGATAAGAGGAATTTTGATAATATGAGAGAATTGGAAGATAAGATGGATTGGATGAGAAGATAAATGGATTGGATAGAATTGAATTGGAAGATGGATGAAGGATAAAATGAGATTGGAAGATAAGATGATTGGAGGATAAGATGGATTGAAGGTTGGAAGGAAGAAAAAATAGATTAGATGGAATGGGATTGGAAGATGGATGAAGGATAAAATGGATTGAAAAAGGATGGAAGGAAGATGAATGGATTGGATTAGAAGCTAAAGATATTGGATAGAATTGATTTGGAAGATGAATGAAGGATAAAACGGATTGGGATAAATGACAAGGGAGAGCCAAGGAATGGTGGAGATGGAGAGATGGCTTGGATGGGAGATAGATGAATGGAATAGATGGATATGTAATATTGACTGTATGGATAGGGAATATGGGATTAAAGGATGAAGATTCAAGAACTATATGGTAAAGGAGTGAAATGCCCCACAGTAGCAGTAGGAAAATGAAGCATGAGAAGATGGGGATAAAACATGCATAAAATGGAAGGATTATATGTAAGGGATGAAAGTGGAATACTAAAGGATGGGGAATAAGTGGATTAGGATGAGTGAGATAGATGGATAGTATATAAATAATATTAATGAAATGGATAAAGAATGGTATTATCCAAAGAATGCATAGATGTTTGAGTGCCTTTAGTTTTTAATTCAAGAAAAGAAGTATGTAAGTGGAATGGATTTGGATAGGATGAGGGATGATATGGAGAGGGGATAAGGATATAGAGGACATGGAAGGAATAGGATAATGGATAATGTATAGAGGAAATGCATGGGATAATCAAGATCAAAGACATGGAAATGAGGATGGACTTATATAGGATTATTTATGGGGGTGGAGGAAATGTATAAGACAAGGAATATGATATGGAGGACATGGATAGGATGTAAAGTTAAAATATATGAAAAGTGGATGGATTTATGTGGCATAATGTCTAGGTGATGGATATGAATAAGAAACATGGAGTATATGAGTGGAGGGAAAGTATAGGATAATAGATGGTGGATAGGGGATGTGGAAGACATGTATGGTAGAATAGGCATGGATGGAGATTTCCCCCAAGTGTAGAGTGTAAGGGGAGGAGGATAATTAAATGGATATATAAGTAGATTTGGAAGACAATGGATATGTGATAGGAAGATGGTGGAATGAAGGACTCAAGAATCTAGTTCCATGGATGGTACCCCTTTATATTTATGTTTTGGTTTCTATAATTTATTAAGGAATTTTAGATATATGCTCATAGATGTTTGTAGGGTGGTGAAAGAGAGATAAAATGGATTGGGGGAGATAGGGAGGGATGAGGTTTTATGTATAGAATGGGATTAATTAGATGTAAGGATGAGGGGGTATTGGTGGATAATGGATGCGAGGTTGAAAAATTGTGAATAAATGGATGAAGGAATTGGAAAGATCATCATTGGCACACACCTTGAAGTGAAATGAAGTAGTGGAGGAGGATATTTTTATGGAGATGGATGAGAAAATGTGTATTTTTGGATATAAGGACCCAAAATAGAGGAAGGAGATGACAGACTATGGATAGTAAATTTTGGGACATAAGGAAATGGAGTTGGAAGATGGGGGATTGTTAGATGGAGGATTGGAGAATTTATGAGTGGAAGAAGTTTTTGGATTAGAAATTTTGGATGCCAATTTTGATTTTTCTTTGATATGCATTGCTTCAATGAGTATCTTGGGAATACACAAGATTTTTGAATTTTTCTTTTGGGCCTTGGCGGCCTTTTGAATTTTCTTTCTTTTGGATCATATTTTTCTTTTCTTGAACATGTCTTTTAGATGGGACATGTTGATACTTGGATTTTTTGTGGATTTTTGGCTTTATGCATTTTAGCTTTGGAATACAATTTGATTCCATTAGCCATGGTATGAATGCATGGGGACAAATGGTATGGAGAATTTATGGATGGAATGATGAAGGGTGAATGTTGGAAGGAATACAAGGATATGTGCCTTTGTTGATTTTTATTATGGATTTGAGGTTATGGAGTGGTAGACTTGGATATGGTGGATGAATATATGTAAGGACCCAAAATGGATGGAATGGATGAAGGATTTGTTTTTGGGACATAAGGACCCAAGATGGACATGGACATGGAAGAGATGGAGTTTTGAACATAAGGGCCCGAAATGGATTGGACGAGGAAGGAATGAAATTTTGGACATAAGGGCCAAAAATGGATTGGGACGGGGAAGGAATGGAATTTTGGACATAAGGGCCCAAAATGGATTGGGGTGAGGAAGGTATGGAATTTAAGACATAAGGGCCTAAAATGGATTTGGAGGATGGGGGATGGGAACATTTGAGTTTAGATGGAGGGATTTTTTTATAAGGGGTGAAAGGTATACCAACATCTTGAGAATTTTTTTCCAATGGGATGCTTATTAATTTGAACACAAGATGCGAGTCCATGTGAATGGGGATGAGAGGTGGAAGGAATGATAGGGTCTTGAAGGAAGCCATGTTGGATAGAGGTGGAGGAAGAAATCTTAGATGTATGAGGTTCATGGATGGGTTAGATAGGTGTGATGGGATTTTGTGGAGGATTAGGATCATGTGGAGGATTAGGCTCATGAAGGAGATTATAAGGGATAACATGATCTTGAGATGAATTGGGATCATGACATGGATTTGAAGGGGTACTTTGATCTTGACTTTGGAGAATATTATGTGATAGAGTGGAAGAGATGGTGGGATCTTGAGATGGAGTAATTTGATCTTGACATAGAGGGAGATTAGTGGTTTGGATACATGGAACATGTTCATGAAGTGGAGGGTAAGAGGAGGTTAAATATTGACGTAGAGAGGAATCATTAATGGATGGAATGTAAGAGATGTCTTGATCTTGATTAGGAATGTGATCATGAGGTGGGTTAAGGAGGATAAATGGATCTTAATATGGAAGGATGGGATCTTCATTGGAAATGTGTCATAATATGGAGGAATGTTTAGATCTAGAGGAGAAGAGGAATCTAGATTATCACTCTTTAGAAGAAGGTCTTGACATGAGTGGAATTGTGAGGGTAATGTGATGGAAGAGATGAAAGCTCTAATTTGGGTGGATGCAGGTGCTTGGCTAAATTATTGTCTTAGACACCTAGAGCACTTGACTACTTATTTTATGATTGGACACCATATATGGTTTCTAATTAGATCATTTAGTCTCATTTAATTATCGACCAGGGATGTAAACTTGGAATGACATCTGCAAGGTATATGCTTTAAACTCTCTTAATCCTCATGACTAATCCTATGAAATTGAAATGCATTGAGCTTTATGAAATCTATGCTAAGACAAGTAAATGCGCTTACTCTAGGAAAACAAGTAATCATGGATAGGAACTACTCTTCCCACCTATGTTTTAGGAACAATCTACTAGTTCTGTTACTAGTAGCTGCAGGAACAACAAAGTTCAACTTTGCTTCTAATTAGGCATAGAAATTATTCCTGCTCTAACAAAGTAATTCACACACCAAGTGGGCCCCCTTGGATGAGTGAATAGAAACACAATCAAGATAAAATAATTGAACTCAAACTGTGCTTTCTATTCATTCATGGAAAATACACTTGGATAGATAAAAACAGTGTTACAACTATATCAACTTCTATTCAGAAAAATCAACTAACTCGACTAACTCCCAATAGTTACAAAAATCATCTTATTTAAAGGAAAACTACAACTACTCCCTAAATCTAAGATCACTCCATTAATGAGGATCGTTACAGATACATAATGTCTCATAACAGAAATAACAGTCATCAAGAATAAGTCCTCCTAGATATAGTACATTGTGGGTCTAGATCCATGCGCTACATTTAACAGAAAATTGTATTGACTTGTTCCTCATGCAAAGATCTTGCAGTAATGCATGCTGCATTTAATAGAAAATTGTATTGACTTGTTCCTCATGCAAAGATCTTGCAGTAATGCCTTAACTTTCTCAAGCATTTATTTGACTTCTTCAACACAAATTCATCTTATAGCAATGACTGGTTTTGACTTCTTCAACACCATTATTCTGATCTTTAAATACGCCATGACTAATCCCTGCAAAATGATTAATGCACACACAACCTTCGATACATACATATTTACATTATTAATATTAGGAATAAAGTGTTAATTTATAATTAATACTCTTGCAAGGCATATGGCTACATGAAGGAAACTACCCACAAACACAGCATAGGAAAAAGATCATTCATTAACATATATAATTACTGTATTCTATCATTTCTATCCATCAGTTTTAAACAAATATACCATGTTCTTCTATCATCCACTTTCCTACTTAATGTATTTACACACATTAAATATGCATATAAAACCATAATTCCATGTATCTGTTTTGCAAATAAACTACTGAAAATAAAATAAAAGCACTTAGAAAGATGACTATTTAAGAGGCTCATCAGATGGAGGGATGAATGGTCCATGAGACTTAGGAGATTTATATGTGTGTATATTTAGAGGGGATGGAGGTGGGTGAATTATTTGGGATGATTAGACAACTTTGTTTGGAGTTGGGGACTTATACATCTCTTCGAGCCCTTAGATCAAGTCAATGGAAAAGGTAGTGTGGGATTGGGATGATGTGGGGTTTGGAGGATTAGGATTATGTGGAGAATAAGGATTATGATTTTATACATGAAGCTCAAAATATGGGGGATTAAGTGTAGGATTTGGATTAAAGGGGAGATGATAATTATGAGTTTGGACAAACAGGAAAGGACATATGTCTTCAAAGGAAAAAAATTTCTTTTGACCCCCATTTTGCAAACTAAGGATATTGTTTTGGAGTTCTTGAATCTCTTGGGCAAGGTGGCTATGGAGGGAATCATATGTGGGTGAAGGATAATGATATGGATTTACCTTGTCAAAGGTAGAGGAAGGATAATAAATGTGAGATGGATTAGGATTGGATATGATGTGTTGAGGATTGATTTGGTAGTTGGGTTGGATTGGAGGTATGGCTTGAGGATTAGGGTTTAACACTTTAAAGTCCTCAACCATTTTGTGAAAACAATCCATATTCATGATGCTTGAATTAGGGGTTTTGTAATTGGATTATAATATGGTGTGGATGAAGATTTAGATTAAGAGTGGATGAAATGAAGCATTTGAGGATGGATGAAATATAAACTTAAGACTAGGAGAAATTTTTGGACTTTATTTTGATTTAAGAGGGCATGAACTCAAGGATTTTGATATGATTGATTGAGAGGACAGGACCTCAAGGATTCAATTGATTTTATTTTATTTGGATTTAAATTTTTCAGACAACCCTAGGTGAAAAAGACCCTATGATGGTGAAAATAAAGGATTGATTTGGATGATGATATATTCTTCTAATTGGAGATAGATTGATGATCCCAAGAAAAATAGGATATGAATAAGAGAATTAAGTACTTGAGACAGACTGATGTTCTTAAAGCAATATTGTAAGATAAAATATATGGTTTTGTGTGGTTGTTTGTTTGTTAGATGTTAAGTGTTAAAATGTAAAGAGATTTAATATTCTATCTTACGAAAATGTAAAGGGGGATGGAATTAGAGATGTGTTTATTATTCTTTGAGTTGCCTAGATTGTATTAACCTTAATTGAATTGAATTGATTAAGTGTTGCAATTGTGATTGAGGAGAAGATAAGATGTTCCTTTTTTTACCCTCAAATGCACAAATGGGAGATCCAAGTTGATCAACCCAAGAGAAGGGTTAATGCACAAATGAATCAACCATTTGGAAAGGAGAATAACAAGGGAGATACCTTAAATTCTGTTAATTATATATATAGAAATGATATATGACAGTAATTGAAGAGATAGGAGAAATGCACTAACCTTGAAATATTGCAGATCAAAGAATGTTGTTTTTCTGAGGTCTGTAGACTGTTTCTAGAAAAATTGACAGTTGATACCAAACCAAAACACAGAGACAAAAAAAACCCAGAAATTGTTTTCCATTCTAATGTCATCTTATGAAAAAGGTCAACCTTGACCTACAAATGTCAACCTTGACCCAATAATGTCGACCCTAACCTGCACAGATCTGAAAGTGACTTTGTTCGCGGATCCTGAAAGTTTGCCGAAAAGGGTATCTAGATCTGGGTTCAAATCCACTGTTCTGTACCTGTACCTACAAGAAAAAGGAGATTTTTTGTTGTGGGGGAGGGTTTTGCCTTAGTCAAACCCTGATTTAGGAATTAACCTTGAAATCAATAAAGTAAAGAATGCTAACAAGTAGTAGAATTGAATCTAACAATGAAGCTATGATATTCAATAGATATGTAATTGAAATTTGAATGTATGCAAGTATATAAGTATGAAAGCATGAAATCAATATGAACCATAAACCTCCATGACTGTATGCTTGAAATCCACTTTGAAGAGAAGATGAAAGAGTCTTGAAGTGGCACAAAGGATCTTGAAGGAAGATCACACCACCATGATGGCTAGATCTAGGGTTTGAATGATGAATCTTGAATGTTTGCACCTAATCCCTTCAAAGGCTTGAGAGCTTGAATCCTTGATCTTCAATGGAGAACTTGAATGCTTGAGGGGAAGACTTGAACACCTTGAGAAATTGGAGATGGATTCTTGAAACTTCACTTGATCACCTAGTTGATAATTTGTAATGCTTAGAGAAAATGAGAGAGAAATGCTCCCTTTTATATGAAATTAGGGCACAATCTTCTAAGGAGGCCTAGATAGGAGGATTAAATTCCCATTAAAGCCTTTACCCCTAGGAGAGGACCTATATTAAATATAATTTAGGAATCAATACTTTGAAACCCGAAACAGCTGACCCGGAAGCGGGAAAACTAAATTTTTGATGAACCCCAGCAGCTGACAAGTTTCCTAATTTGAAAGGGGGACCCAGGTTAGGGTCAAGGTTGACCCTAACCCAGGGGGTCAGAACCCCTAGAAAATATGCCAGGTGGGGTAGGAGGTGCCCGGAGAGGCCCAATCAGGGTCCTGAACCAGCACAGAAGCATGGGATGATGCAAAAATAGGATGATGATATGGTAGAGGTCAAAAACATCCCCTAAGGAGGGCTAAATGCTCTTAACATGGAAGTGCTTCCATTTTAAGACGATACAAATATGATTCAAATATATTTTCGCTAATGATGAGGGTCTATGAAACACTTTGATAAATCTTTCAAGCTAAGATTTGAGATGAAAATATTGATGAAGGTGTGAAAGATGAAGTTTGATTTGATGTGGGTTAAGCTTGACTATGGTTGGATGTGGGTCAATAAAGATAACTAGGATTAAAGTCCAAGGATTATGATGGTGTTCCTAAACCAAAAGTATAAGATTTTATGAAAATTGGAATTAGAAGGTGATGCAGATGAAGATTTGAATGAAGAATGGATGAAATTTAGAAGACAAATGAGGGATATGTGAAGACAAGGGAATAATTAAGGGGTGATTGGTTTTGGATAAAGAGGAAGATGAATTGGATTAGGATTGGATAGAATGATATGAGGTTGACAAGTGGATTGGATTAGAAGAATTATGATGTGATTAGGTTGGATGAAAGATGAATGATTAGATTGGATTAAGAAAGTGGATATTGATGTGGATTAGAAGGATGAGGATTATGACCTTGATTGAATGATTAAGAAAATTATGAAATGATTAGGATGATTAAAATAGAATGGAAAATGTTAAGGATAATATAGAATAATTTGAATGGTTGGAAGGAAGTGATTAGGATGAAGAAGGAAGAGATTTAGGATGATTATGGATGATGATTAAGGATGATTAAGAGGATTAAGGGTGATTAAGATGAATGTGATGACAAGGATAGGGTGATTAGGATGATTAAGATATGATGATGAAGTTGAAAGATTGATTAGGCTATAATGTTGATTAAGGATGATTAGAAGAATATGGATGGTTAGATTGGATTAGGGAGATGATTAAGGATGTTATGGATGATTAGGAGATGTCGAATATAATGATTAAGGATGATTTGCATTTAGAGTAATGTTTTTATTTGATTAATATGGTGCTTAGGATAAGAAGTATGATGATGATGAAGAGGTAAGTAAATTTGAAAGGTTGATGTGGAGATGAAAATGTAGGATTTAGACTAATTTTGGGCTATTTTAGGTCAATTTGTTCATTGGCAAGAACTAATTTTCAACATTCATCAAAGGTATTGACCATGATAAGTATACCTTGACTCACATTTTGGGCATAATTGACAGTTATTGAAGACACACATCTGAAAACATTCCTGCAAGGGAGAAAGCAACCTTGTAGGAGACAAGCAATTGTGCCTTTGGGGAATTTGATACAAATTTGAAAGTTTTGATGTGTGTATTTTCAAGTGGCCCTTTCAATCCACCTATGTTTTTACACCATTTAACACAATGAAGACAGTATGAACAATAGCTACCTTTAGGAATTGGATTCACATGAAATATTATAGGCCCATTTCTTGGTAGTCCTTTAGCTCACACAACAGTGTCACCCACAAAAGGGCACCTGTGTTTTTTCCCTTTTCCAGGTATTGTTTCCATTCTATGAAGATCTCTTTCACAACACAATACTCTTGGACACATTTCATGGGAATCTTGGGGGGAGAATATTCCCTCCCCTTACACTATAATAAGTAATCGTTCGAAGGTGAATCAGGTAGGCTACTAATTTAAATTTGATAGTAAGATATGTGGCAACCCCCTAATAATTTTGTATGTGTGTGAGACACTTAAGCCTCTAGTAGACCATGTCTATTCCTTAGGCACTATTCGCCCGATCCAAACTATCATCCACACACCATGCCCTAGCTTGGTGGGATTGAGAAAAGTTTTTGTTTAGTATCTCATTTCCATACCAGCCAATGTATTTACTGGTTTGAGGTCATCCTCTAAAGGGGATGCACACCCTCTAGATAGGCCTCTCTAGAAACTAGATTAAGCTAAGCTTTCTCTTCATCCAGGTTCCACAAAGGCGAGGGAAGAGTATACAACTATAGTTTAATTGTAGTGACATAAATCAAGGGATCTTTCTAATGATAAATATCTTGAAAGAAGTGTTGAGAAAAATTTCTTCAAACACACCAAGAAGACTTTGTTTTCTAAATTGAACCTAGTTAAAGAAACTGTTATGCCCTGCATACCCGTCCCTACATTTTGTAGGCAAAATGTTGGGTCCCCCTTTTCACTTTTTCCTTGTTTCTTTTCCTCTTGTCTTCCTCTGGCCTTGGTTGCCACGAGGGTTGTTTTATTTTATTTTTGGTTCTCTTTCCTCTAGGGCCCAACCCTAGAATTTTTGTCTTCTTTGTTCCAGCCGGATCCCAGACTCTGGGATTCTCTATCACCATTTCCTCTTTTTCTAGAGGGTGCAGTTGCACGGAATCCTTGGGCCTTTTGCCTTTTTAGAATTTGCAGAAGGAAAGAGTGGGATTTTTTTTACCCTAAGGGTATAAATAGGTTTCACCAATCATTATCACATTTACCATGAACAAATCATCCAGAGTGACTCCATAGTGATTAAGGTGATTAAATAGATTTTAAGTGCTAATTGCTCTCGGTGATTAACAATGCTTGAACAATGATTAACAGTTGTGCATTCATGGTCATTTGAGATTGGTCAGTTGCAGAGTGCCTCTCATGCTTGTTATCCTATACTCTCCACATTTCAAGGTAGGCCCTTCTAGTTCTTTGCTTGTGCTTTCTGGTTGCTTCTTTGTTTGTATTTTTGGTGTTTTTTGCTTTCAGTTTCTTCCTCATTTTTGCTTATAGTTTTTTTTTTTGGTTTCTCATTCTGGTCTTGTTGTCGCCTCTCATTTTGGGATGGCTTTGCCAGAGGGTTGTCCGCCCTCTGTGTAGTTGTAAATTAGTGTAAATGCTTGTGCATACCCTATGAATTTTGTAATTAGCTATAAATGGCTGAATATTGGCTTGTTTGGGTTGGCCTACGAGTTGCGCTTTGACACTCATTGTGCTTTGACCCTCATTGTTCTTTCACCCTCTGTCTAGTTTTAGTACCTTTTTGTATATCCTTCCTCCATGTTTTAATGGAGAGCTCTTCACGCCCCACGTCAAAATCCCAAATTTGGAACTCACTTGAGAGGTGTCCACCTAGTTCAAACTTGACACCTTGCCTATTCGAGCCATGGCAGTTTTATCTCTCCTCTGTCAGCTTAGCCTTAATGGCAGGTTAATTCTCCCACACATGAGCATTCAAAATCAGTGCAAGTGGCATTCATGCTCTCGCGTGTTTGGACAAGTATCGACATTAATGCCATTACTTCCATTACTCACTAATACATTTAGGGTGAAATTGTGACAGCAATTTGCGACGGGGGGCAGATGTTATGTGTTTTTGGCTTTTTTTTTTCAATTATAACCCGACAACATCGCAATTGTGACGTTAACGTGATATAAGGAAAAAAAAAAAGAGAAAACATTTTCATTTCTATGTTCACCGAGAGGGATTTTTGCACGAGGAGATCTCTGTGGGCAGGCATCTCTGTGGCGAAAGGGCTTTTCCATGTAGTGAGTCCAAGCTATGGAATGCGACAATACCCAGGTTTGTATGTTGACATTGCATCACACAGGATACTTCATATTGCTGATTACATTGCATCGCATAGCATACTTCATAGCGCATCTATCCTTTTCATACACCTTTACATTTTTCATGGCTAATCTTATTCAGGGGTTCATAAATATAAGCCCTTACATCTTTGGTATAAACCACATCCAACGAAACATTAGAAAATCCTCTATCCTGATTTATCTCAGTTGCTCCATATGGATATGGCTTCAGCACCAGTCATGGTTTCAATGC
>MU223914.1:2813082-2869483 GCA_018584345.1 Thuja plicata | reverse complement strand
ACTAGTGTACTGAATTGGCTTCATCATTCAATACAAATTTTGTAACAAAGATATTTGGTTCATTATGATTTTGGAAATTAGATATTTGAAGAATAGTTGTATAGCATCTCTCAGTGCATTTGTGGAGAAAATATACTGCTGTTTACTTTTGACATCAATTTGAAAATCCTCAAGTGCAGTGTCATTGGCAGAGTATGGTTAGGAAGCAACATTTCTTTATCCTATTATTTTTTTCCTTTGAAAGGAAAATGATTGGGTTATTGAGAAATATGAACTCAGGTGTAGTAGCACATTTTAAATTTAAACTTGGAAGATTAAAATTGCATGGAATGGTTTCAAGCTAACAAGATTTGGATATTGGCTTCTCCTAGGTGACTGTTACTGACAAAGAAAATAATTATCCAGAAATTTGTGAATACAACATTATTATTCGTAAATAATTATCTAACAAGCAATTTTTTTTTAAAATTCTATCTTGACATCGTCACAATTGCGACTCTACCCACCAGAATTATGACGGGGTCGCTGTACTAGCGACGCCCAAAAAATATCACAGTTGCTTGGGTGGTCATCGCCATTGCGATGTTAACCCAAGAATTGTGACGGGTGCGCTGTACTGGCGACACCTAAAAATTTTCGCAGTTGCTTGGTTTTCCGTCACAATTGCGACGGGTACCCATATAATTACAACGTCCTTCCTGTATTGGCGACACCCCAAATGCTGGGGTTGATAGGGCTACATAGCGACGGATTGAAGTCATAATTGCGATGGATAAGGAAAGACGTCATATTTTGTGACTAAAAAATAGCGACGTCTATGAGTGTCGCAATTGCGACACATTGCTGTTGCAATTGAGACACATAGCCGTCGCAAATCGACCA
Organism: Thuja plicata; assembly: GCA_018584345.1. Classification (NCBI taxonomy): domain Eukaryota; kingdom Viridiplantae; phylum Streptophyta; class Pinopsida; order Cupressales; family Cupressaceae; genus Thuja; species Thuja plicata. The sequence goes on along the minus strand of MU223914.1, from coordinate 2,868,601 downwards.
CAAATGTATTAGTGACTGCATGACCATGTGACACTCCCATGTTAGCCTTGTACGACTAATTTTTGGTCATGTCAATAACGGTCAGTTTTCCAGACTCTGGGTCCCATGTTCCCCTTTGGTCTTCATTCTGTTTCATTACATGAGCTAGAATTTGTGCAAGCCCGGGTATAGATCAAATTCCTAAGTCATTTCATTATACATATATATCTTTTTGAGGTTTAATGCAAACTAACACCATTTTTAGGATATACATGAAGCACTAGGAAAATCTCTGGGATCTTGAATTTTATTACATTATCTATATTGACGGTTGTCTGGTCTTGCAAGTTGCCAAAAACCACCCATCAATCATGTCTGAAGCATCAACATCTTCCCAACCTGGGAGCTTGTTACTCCCCACTACTGCTTCAACCAAGGTAGCTGTCAGGACAAAGGTCAAGAAGGCCTTGGGAAAACTTCCACTATCCATGAAATATCTCAAGGGAGAGGTTATTCTGGGATCGAAGGTCGATTCCAAACTTCAATTGGTTACTGAGACTGGTGTCGAAGCATGGGAAGAAATGCCAGACCTGGTTAAAATAATGTTCATACAGCATAAGTCTGGAGAACTGATGGAACTCAATGTGGTCTCCTCTAGGATCCTTAAGGCCACCTACTTCCCCTACTTAGTGCACGCTACTAAGCTCATCCTCAACATAGCAGAACACTACAACACAACCGTCTGGGCTGTCATGCTGGCCGCTCCAGTGCCGATGGGTTATCCAATGCCCATGGTGTGTCTAGATGCCATAACATTCTCTTCGGGGATGGGGATCCCCCAATTTTCCAATGCCATGGTTATTACCTGGAGCTTGGCACTGACTAAATTTGAGAAGCTCCCTCAAGCAGCCCGACAATACCTTAATACCAACTGGCTCAGGACTCCCGGGAAAGATTTTAGAAAGATGAAGGTGGAGATCCCTCAGACAAAATATAAAGAGAGTATACAGATGGGGATCATCGCACTATGTAGAGTCTTTGGAGAGCCCCATGTCTGAGAATTCTTGGCATGGATGTATTACTTCTTTTTTGGCATCGCCTCTGGCAGCCAGACTTTCGATTAGGCAACAATCATCACCAATCATGTGGATGCACAACTTGTCAGGGTCGGTCGGTCCCTCAAATTTTACATGAATTATTATGTCTTATGTGCCTTTACACAACAATTACCCATCACCAGGGGATTACACATGGTCTGTGAGCTCAGGACTGGCAAAGGACAGAATGCTCTGTGGTATTATTTCCTGCAAATCCAATGGGATGCCAGTTTTCCCAGATTTTGCAGAGTAAATGATGCTTTCATTTACTACAATATTCTTACACCCACTCAGGATTCCAGATACCAACTATCAAAAGAAGTGACGACTCTGGTCAATACTTATGGCCATTACTACATTCAATTTTAGCAGCACACTTACATTCGGGTGACTAGCTTCTCTAGGAAACCTTGCCTATTACCCAAATATTATGGGGATAGGATATTTCTTTTAGAATACTATAGAAATTTTTTGGAGCTACATGCCTTCTTTGTATTGAAGAAGGTTACTAACATTTCATTCCCAATCACTTGTGGGAAATATTCTTGTAGCCTTGTAGCAGAAAAAGAGGCTGATAGTGAACTTAAGAGTTTAGGGCTAGCAGGATTCTATTTAGAGTGGAAGAATTTTGATCCACTTGACAAGATAGAAATGACACTTACCCAGGTAGCAGACCCTCACGAGCATCACTTAGAAGATTTTTGGGAAGATTGACAAGATAATTTTGAAGTCCAGAACTAACATTTTGTCCAGATGACACAAGAATGATGAAGCACCTCAAGCTTTGAAATTTTCCAAAGGAATTTTCAGACACTGGGTCAACATAAGACCCACAGTACAAAGAATAGGGAGTAGATAAAATGGCTCTCCCTCCAGTGGATTGGGACACCCTAGAAGGCCTGGCAATCAAGGACATCACCTACAATGTAATTGAACACAACCATGCATATTTCAAGAAGGTGTTTCTAAAAAGTACATGAAGAGTTGGCCCATCTTTGCCGGGATAAACTTCTAGGGCTAGAACCTCTGTGCCAGGAACATATAGAGGAAAGAGAAAAGTTGGGACCCCACCCTAGGTCCCATCTGCAGTTCCCATTGTGGAACAATTTCAACTTCAACTGGCAGTGTCCCACCACATGAAGGAGGTATTAAGAACTTGACTAGGCATTCCAGTTCTTATAGAAGAACCTGCCCTCCCTTCTAGCTCTCCTTCGCTTGCAGAATTAATGGTCTGGGTAACAGGGACCAGATCGGAGGAGTGTGCAACTATGTTGGATGTTGAGCCCCCATTGGTAACTAGGAGGAAGAAGAAAAGGAAAAATAATCCTCAGCCAAGGGTGGAAACAGGGCTTGGGATGCCCAACATCCCCAAAGTACAGATTGTCTCCTCAGACTCCCCTGAGCTAGAAAATTAGCCATAAAATGCCCCATAGACCTCCCCTCCACATGATGACTCTGATGATATATTTGGGATAGACGAACTTGTAAATTTAGAAAGGGATATTGGGAGAGCGGTGGAAGAGATCACTGCCTAGGAGGAATTAATAATCCCCACTAAAGGGGAAATACTAGAGAAGGAAGTTTCTATTGTGTAGGGAGTCCTGGTGGAAAAAGAAAAGGAGCTTGAATAGGTGGACATCTCTGATGCCCAAGAAAAGAAGGTCACAAAGACCAAATTTCAAGAGAAGAGGCAAGTGTAGGAAAAGTAGTCAGCTTTGGCTGGGGGAACTAGACCTACAGGAACAACCATAACCTTAGTTACCATGCTCTAGATTCCTCCACCCACCTAGGGTAGCATGACATTTGGCCAGGTGATCCTGGTGATATTGCAAATAAATCCAGTGCAAACACCTTTGCCGCCTCTGGAGGATAAGTCAATGGAGGATGATGTCATGGCAAATGATGTCAGAGAAGAACAACAATAATAGCAACAAAAGGAGGGAGAGAACCATGAGGATATTAACGTTCATTCTATGGATGCTACTAAGGACACAGGCACTGAGGTAGAGAATAATGATACCACAAAATTGGATGATGAAGGTGGTCCAAAAAACACAAAGGAGTCTAAAGAGACTCTAAATATCAGGGATGAACAACAAAACATTAGAGGGGACACAATTGATCAAACTTTGGCAGCAAGGCCACCCCTGCCACCAAAATGGTTGGTGGACTCTAGGAAGAGAAAGGCCCTAGTAGAGGAAAAAACCCATCTCTCCCTGGCTGAGATGATGGCATAAGCGCAAGGCACCCCTAAGAAAAAGAGGGCTTGGACCCTCCATTCTATTCAGACTGGTCTGGGCGGAGATATAGTTGCAATGGTTGCAACCCCTCCCCTAGATACAGACGTGACAATAGTAAGGGCCAAAGATTATGCAATTGTAGAGGTGCCTCTGGGGAGGAGAGATAAGCAGGGTGAGCTAGACCTACTAAGAGAAGATAGCTAGGTGATTGAAGCCCGGTATGATAAACATGCATAGAAGTTGAAGGAGGAAAGAGAGAAAAATGAAAATCTCCTCAGAATTCTAGTAGAACTTACACAGCCACTGGCCGAAATCCATCTGGAAGCCTCCATCTCCAGACCACCACTTCTGTAGGGTGACATGGATGCTCTCCGGGCCATGAAGAAGAAGGCACAGGCTGTAGATGGGTGGATCGCTAAGAAAATCAAGACTGTAAGGCAATTCTTAGAGGTGTCACTCCTAGACCTTTACTTGGTCAATAATCTCTTGGGCCAAGTAAATGGTGCCATTGTCCTATGGGAAGGGAACATAGAAAAATATGAGGGGTGGAGGACCGGATTAGAAGAAATAATAAAATCTGGAGAGGAGGCCATCACCGAGGTAGGAATTTTGGGAGAGGAATCATTTGAATCCTCTAGGCCTAGTAATCTAGACTTGGCCTCAAAATTGAGGTGAGAAAGCAACTGGTTATGGCCCTAAAAGAGAAATTCATGGCGGTCCGGTATCCTTTGGACCTATACAAAGCATTCATCGGAAGGGTTTCACAAGTTGATCCCTTCACCACTAAAACTTGTACCCTAGAGGATTTTGTCCTCATAAATATGATGAGTTGATGGAGTCCTAGTATCAGTCTGCTGGAGATTTTGATAGAGGGAAATTATCGAGAATATCTAAGATGATGCTCCAGGATCATGACTCCATGAAATTAGTAGATGAGTGCTGAGACAGGGCCGGATATGTTGAAGAGAGGTTTGGAATTGTCCACGAATGGTGGAACAACATAAAGGAAATAGATGGAGATGGCATTAGCCAAATTTTAGAGGCATTCAAGATCAACAAAGGATAGTAAAGTTCTCTAGATTCTGGGGATTTTCACTAGAAGGGTGTATTTTTGAACATTCATTATTCTTTGAGCGTAAGCTCCCAGAATTTGAAATTTTAGGTCCAATAGTTTTGTATTCTTTTGATGACCTGTGTCTAGGTTCCCTGGGGGCAACCGGTCATTATCCAATAGTTAATAAGGGTGTCACAAAGTAGGTGACCCCGATAAGGCATGTGAGTTGTAGGAATGACCTTGACAGGTGATTTTTCCAAGGCGCCGCTCCAACATTAACTATATGGTGCATTGAAGATAGTGAGCCACATTTTGCACTAATGAGGGATGTAGCCTTGAACTTTGGGAAGATCATATTTCTTCTATGCTTTCTCAGACACTCTTCTTGAGGCCAATTCTTCCATCCTTTCTTCTTGTCTTCTTTCTCTATTCTTTTTGAGGTGATTGCAAGTGGTGCAGGTAGTATCGGCCACCAGATATTTTATTTTAATGTTGAGTGTATAGTTAGATTAGGTTAAGTTTTAGGGCAAGGGATATGTATAAATAATAAGTCTGACCTCATTTCAAGGGTCGACAAAATGATAATTTTGCAGTCCAATCTTATTAGCATTTAGCATTTCATTTCTCAGTAGTTGCAGAGCTCAATGCTCAGTAGTTATTAGTAGTTAAATGCTCCCTTTTAGCCATTGATATACACACTAGTGATGCTAGAATAACCTGTTAATGAAGAAGGAATATTTTCTAGCAATGATGTTGTTGGCGTTCTGATCTCTAAGTTAGCAATATCTCTTTAATGATATATGTTTCTATTTTCCTTTTCTTTGTTTCTTTATTAGATTAGATGATCTTATTTCTCCTTTCTATCAGATACGTATGAACTACTGGGTCTGTATGCATTCAGTATTTAGTGTAGTTCATTAGAGAATTGTCAATGTCAAAGATATGTTGCATGACTATAAGTAGAATAACAAACCCCTAACCTTGATCTATCTTTTTCTATTTATTTGGTAAACTCATGCATGCTTGCAGGAGACCCCGACCTACTAACAAAATCCCCGTAGAAGACAAGTCAAAACCAGATATCCCCCCAAACAAAAAAAGTCACTTGCAAAACTTAGCTACCCGCACCATTGAGACCCGACACTCAGGTGCTTGAAGGTCTGAAGAATTTATTCCCCGGACAACCTTTATAGGTGAAGTTGGCCGGTGCCCCAATACCCGGTGACAACTCTTCCTCTATTGATTAGACCAGTCACAAAGTCCCATCAACAGAAACTGGTGGTAGAAGGAGGGCATGAGCTCGTCCCCTTCAGAAGATTTTAACTTTACACCACTTGAGGGTTCCCAAGCCATAGTTTTAGGAATCAAGATTTTAGCGGGATTGGGGGATTGGGTTTTTTTAGCCTGTGTGTTTTGAAATAATCCTTTGATCAAACCCAAACCCTAGAAAGTTTGTTGAACTTAAGCCTCATGCTCAAAAGAAAAGGACCTCAAAGACCAAGAGGCTTGCCAACCTTATCTATGATTTGCTACACCTCAGAATACCCAAGCCCCTTAGATAACTGCGAGGTCCAACACTCAACGTAGCCAAAATCTAGCGGCCCCAATGGAAAATTATTTTGGTAACACTGGGTCCCCAATGAGGTAGTTCCTCGACACTACTAATGATCTTCCTCCACATCTGGAGAAGATCTTCCCCAAATGTGAGCATCTAGGCCCCAAAACTATAGAAGAGCATCTCCAGGCCTACAAGGATGCCATGAATTAACACCGAGTCCAATATCAAGATGTTGTGACCTGGATGTTCCCCCTGTCCTTAGAACAGAGTGAGTTAAATAGGTACCTCAACTTGCCAGCCAACTCCATCAACAGTTGGCAAGATATGGAAGATGCCTTTGTGGTGGCCTTCCACATTCATGTGGACCCGATGTGGTCTCACAGCCAGTTTATCTCCATCAAGAAGGAACCAAATGAACCCCTCGCAACATTCAACCATCAGTTCCAACATGCCTTGAAGTGGTTCACTAGCCCCTTTATCCCATCCACCGACGTAACCATCTAGAGATACCTGAATGCTTTGGACCTCATTATTGCCACTCTACTTTGGAGAACCACCACCGCAAATGACCAGGATACTCTGGCAAACATTTACAACCTAGCCTTGGAGTTGTCCCACCATTTGAGAAAAGCTCCCAGCAAGATTGGGCAGAGCACACCATTCAACATGATGCCTGGCAAAACTTCTTACACCAGGGGATACAACCCCAATCCATAAATGAATGCCTGAATGATAGCCATGGGCCCACCACCAGTGATAGACTAGTAGGCCCGATATGTATATCCATCACAAGCCTAGACAATACCAAGTCTATAATTCATTGCCTAGAACTAGCCGTAGAAAATGAAACAACCATTGACACAACCCTTTGGAGTACCTTTCTTCCAGTCACCTGCAGTTGGAGGATTGTCCTTGACTTCAAGAGCCACTATCGCTTTCCTTGAGAACCAACCACAACAACCGTCACACTGTGACATGAGCACCTAGCTGTCTACCAAGGTTGAATCCCTCTAGCAATTAGTATCCTCCTTGACTATGGACATGGGATAGCTGAAGGTGGGGCCTTCTGCAGCCCACAACCCCAATTCCCAGAGAGGGAATGTTTTCTCCAGACAATGAAATACCAATTCCAGGGGAAGAAACTACAACAATAGGCCTCGTCCCAATCAACAGAAATGGAAAAACAATGCAAACACCATAGGTCCTCCTCTAAACCAAAACACCACTAAGGGTGGTGCTGGATCAAGTCATTCTACACAACTTGCAAAATTCAACCCCCTAACCAACTAGTTTAGATTTCATGACACTGGCTCTCACTCTGAGGTGAACTGTACCACACTGGAGAAGATCATCATGATCTCCCAGTCAGACAGAGAACAACCTATTGACCCTACTCCCTAGGAAAAATCCACACAAGAGCCTTATCATATTGCCTTCACGTGTGAAACCATATTATTTGGGATAGATGAAGAGGAAGAAGAAGAGCCCAAATTGCAGGGGTTCTTTGATGAATCTATCCTGGCCTTTGAGGCTAATGCATTCACCAGCCCCTGGAATCCCTACAACACTCAGAGTCAGGCTGGTAAAGGACCAGTTTACATACCAACACCTCCCAAGAATACCTCTCCTAGGATAACACAACTGATCACCCCTTGCCGCCGAAAGGATCTGACTCTAACCAAGCTAAGGATCTGGCCAAGGGAAGCCAACTTTACCTGGGGGGAATGTTTGACATCACCAAGGCATTAGAGATAACCACCACCTTCATGACCTTGATGAGGGCTTTGTTGAATTTACCTAAGTTGAGGAAGTCTCTTCTGAAGCTCTTGGGAAACCTGAAAGCCATCAGTCACCCACCAAAGACTGTCACATTTGACGATGCCAATTTAGCTATCTTCCAGGGAAACACAAAGGATCATCCCTTCTTACTAGGTTTGAACATAAAAGGGAGGAACTTGTACAACTGCTTGGTAGATTTTGGAGCTTCGGGCAATGTCATGCCCTTATCTATATGCCAAAAGCTTAGACTCTTTCTCACTCCATCCAAAGGTGCAGTAGTCCAACTGGACAAAATTGCTGTGAAAATGGTAGGTGAGCTGAAGAACATCTAGATTTAGCTCATCCAAGACCCCCAAATATTGAGCATAATAGACATCCAAGTGGTGGACATCTGCAAAACCTATGGGATGTTATTAATTCAGAATTGGTCCAAGGCCTTTAACAGGTATTTCTCCACGGACTTCTCCCACTTGTGGCTCCCTTGGGAGGGGTAGTCTAACCAAATATGGGTAGAAAGTGAACCCAATATGAAACAGGCCCTCACCAAAGTTGGGAGGGTAAATGAAGTCCTATTCTTTGAATCTTCCCCTGGGGTGTATTGACTCCTAGAGATCCATACATTTGATTTCACCCCTGGGGAGGATCCCATAGTCTCTCAGAGAATTCAGTACTTGGAAAAAAAACTAAGAGATGAGGTAAGCTCACAAGGTAACACAACCACTCCCTCTATGCTCTTTTTTGACACTTGGTGCTAGGTACACTACTAGAAACATTCTAAACTAGAGTGTGAGCCTTGCATTGCCACTGCTACCTGCCATATCAACGCCCTCCAGGAAAAAGAACAAAAAGAAGATTCGTGTGGACCCATTAATCATCCTAATGGTATACCTAAGACACCACTTGTAGAGGAATCCCAACCAAAGACTTATCTAGAGGGAAACCTCACCCACATGCCATCAAATCTAGAGGAACCTCCCCCCAACCCTCCCAAAATAAATAAAAATACTACTTCATCTTCCCAGCCCTATAAAATGAACAATGACCTATGAACCCTAAAGTTTGACGGATCCCTATCTAAACAAGGCTATGGGGCTAGAGTGGAATTGATCAACATGTATGGGAAATCCTTCCTTACATCTTATAGGCTATAGTTCAACTATAGGAATAATGTAATGAAGTACGAGGCCTTGGTCCTTGAACTCCAGTTTGCACTAAGAAAAGGAATCACCCACCTTAGGGTGATAGGTGATTCAGAGTTGATCGTTAAGCAGGTCCAGACCCAATATATGTGTCACAACAAAAGGCCAGCCACGTAATATAATCAGGCATGGAGCCTCATTGAATATTTTGATGCTTTCGACATCAAACTTATCCCCTGTAAATGTAACTATGTTCTAGATGCCCTTTCTGTGTCTGCCAACACCCTTGAGCCAATGGCTAGCTCCCAAATCTGAAAGTTTTCTATTGAGATGATCCCCACCCCGTCCATCCCAGAAAATATCACTCACTTTTAGGTTTTTTAGGATGATCAACATATTCTGGCCTTCATGGCCAATGTGGGCATCTTAGAGGATCAGATATTGGAAGAAAGAGATCATGACAATACTGGGCATGGCAAAGAAGATGACAAGATTATCGACTTACCAACTAACACCATCCCAAAGGGGATGGTAGCTTTTGAATGCATCTTTGATTTGGAGCCCCGGGGTCAAGAGAAGATATCATCCTCCTCTGAGGGAGGAAAATTCAAAAAGGTTAACATCGACCAGGCTGATGAAGAAAAAATTGTGCATATTGGTACCTCCTGCTCCCTAGAGGAGAAGGAGAATATTCTCATGGTTCTCTAAGAATATAATGACATGATTGCATGGGGGTATGAGGATCTAAAGACCCATGAAACATCCATCATGACCCATACCATCCCACTGAAACTAGATACCATCCCACTGAAACTAGATACTAAGCCCTTTCGGTAAAAGAAAAGACTAGTAAACCCATTGATAGAACCTCTAATTCATCAAGAGGTTTACAAATTGCTATCAGCCCAGATTATCTTTCCCATCTGGCACACAACTTTGGTTGCCAACCTCATCCCTATACGGAAGAATGGAAAAATCCACCTTTGCATGGATTTTCACAATTTGAACAAGTCATACAAGAAGGATAATCACCCTCTCCCCTTGTTGGATGAGGTATTGCAAATCATGAATGGTTCCCAAATGATATCCTTCCTAGATGGGTACTCTGGGTATAACCAGGTCATGGTTAAGTACAAAGATAGAGACAAAATGGAATTCACCACAAAGTGGGGAACATTTACATACTAGAGAATGTCCTTTGGCCTTATTAATGTAGGGGAAACATTCCAAAAGGCTATGGACATTGTGTTTGAGGGCCTAGTTAACATATGCATATCATCTACATGTATGATTTGATATTCTTCTCCTAGGACATGCGTGATCAATCTGCCCACCTCGCCCAAATTTGCAAGAGATGTCACCGGTATGGAATTTATCTCAACCCTAAGAAATGTATATTTAGGGTCACTGAAGGGAAGCTTCTCAGGCATATCGTCTCTAAGAAGGGTATATCCATTGACCCCAAGAGAGTTGAAGCACTACTGAATCTACAGATTCCTGACAACAAGAAAGAAATGAGATCTTTCTTTAGAAAGATAAACTTTATCCGATGGTTCATTAATGGATTTGCCAAGATAGTTAAAACACTCAATGAAATGATGAAGAAATATACAAAAACTGAGTGGAGCTCCAAAGTGAAGCGAGCATTTTCTCAGATCAAGAAAACCATAAAAGAGGCACCTATCCTAGGAAGTCCAGACTATTCCCTCCCATTTTACATATACTCCTCCACTTCACCGCATTCCGCAACAACAGTCCTAACCCAGAAAGTTGAAGGGGAAGAAGGACCTATTTCTTTCATGAGCTCCCCCTTCAAGAACACTAAAGTTTGATATTCATCTTTGGAAAAGCAGGCTTTTTCTCTAGTCTGGGCCGTGAAGAAATTCCAACACTATATTCTCTGGAGCAAAGTGCATGCTATCATTTTGGACTAGGCTATGAAATCTCTACTACTACAAAGTGAATTGGGTGAATGCTGGGGGAAATGATGGCCATCCTCCAAGAGTATGATCTAGAAATGCAACCCATGAAGATAGTCCAAGGCTAGGGACTATGTATAGCAATGGTGGAAGGAACTCTAGACATTGAATGCCAAAATTACACAGTAACGTCCCTCACCCAAGACCCATGGTATACCGATTTGGTGTACCTATTTCTCAACAATAGATGCCCTGAGGGGCTTCCCCCAAACAAACGTCATGCCCTGTGGCTGAAAAGCACACACTTCATGATTAAAAATAGAATGCTTTTCACAAGAACTATAAAGGGATATACCTCCGGTGCATAGATAGGGACCAAGATACTAAAATAATCAAAGAATTTCACAGGAAGTTTGGAACCGGGCATGACTCAGCTCATGCCACTGCCCACCAGATTCTCCAGGCTAGATATTATTGGCCCTTCATCTTTAAGGATGTCTGCACTCAGGTTAGGAAGTGCTACACTTGCCAAACAATGACACATCATGAGCAGAACCTGACCATGCCTTTGCAACTGGTCTTTGAAGTTAGACCTTTCACCCAATGGGTGTTTGATTTTATCTAGGAAATCAACCCCAACTCATCCGCCAACCACTAGCACATTTTGACTACTACTAATTACTACACTCGGTGGTCTGAAGTATTTCCTTGCAAAAACAATATGACAGATGTAGTTATTCAATTCCTAGAAGAAAACATAGTCACCCATTTCGGAATGCCATTCGCTATAGTGTGCGACAATGGTCTAGCATTTTCTTTGGCATCATTACTTAAATGGACCTACAAGAGGAAGATCACCTTGAAGTTCTCCAGCAACTACTACCCCAGGGTAATGGTGTGGCTGAATCCACTAATAAAAATCTTTTGGAGGTGATCAAACATCTATTAGAAAAAAACCCCCGTGACTGGCACCAAAAGATTAGATTCACCCTCTGGGAAGATTGTATCAAAATAAAGGCAGCCTTGGGGACTTCCCCATTTCATCTAGTTTACGGCGAGAATCCAGTATTCCCTATCAACTTATAAATCCTAGTCTTACAGTTTATGTAGGAATTCAACAACTGGGATAACATTGTGGAGGTTTGGCTTCTGAACCTGGTGAGAATGGAGGAACAAAGAGATGCAGCACTAGAACACTTCATGTGTCACCAAGAAGTAGTTAAATGATGGTTTGACCGAAGAGCCCAATATAAGGCCTTTCATGTTTTTGACCTGGTTCTTCTGTGGGACAAGGCCCAAGAAAAGAAAGGAAAGCACACCAAGTTTTAAAGGCTCTGGCTCAGACCATATCTGATATCTAATATTTGCGGGGCAAATATGATGACATGTAACTGATTAAATGTTTGTTAATGTTAAGTTGAAGATAATGCAAGGCATTAAATAAGTTAATGGTTTGTATTGTCATTGATGTCAACTTGATATCATATGTATGGTCATGTATATAATGTCAAAGACTTTAGAGAATCAATGGAACAAAGGTTATGCTTTTAGAAATGCATAAAAATCAAGTATTCACTAAGTGACATACAAACAGTGACGGAGTGCACACCATCGGTAAAGGCAAAGAAGAAAAGTCACAGTGATACCTGATGAATAGAAGACAGTGTTGCTTGATGAAGCAAACCATAGGATGCCTGATGAGCTAAAAATAGAGTTTCCCAATAGAAAAAGATCCTGAAGCTAACTGGAGTCACACCGATGGAACTGGTAGTTGTAACCAAAAACTAACTGGAGAGTTGACCGACGGAACAGAGAGTTCAGAAAATGATAAAATATCTAGCTGGCAAGAGCTAAAGATAGACTTAACTAGTTGTTTTCTTTGTTTTATTTGACCAGAGTTAAGTAATTGATTTAAAGATGATTTATATAGTTGGCATGGAGATAACTATGATAAAAATTAGGAGTTATGCTTTAAATCAAATTGGTTGGATTGTTTCTTATGCCAAGAATCAAGAATCAAGAATCAAGAAATGGTGAATAACATGTCTATATAAGAGACAAGATTAATTCATTTTTTGTATCACATGAAAAGGGGATTAAGGGGAGTGAATAGAAAGAGGATGCTAAAGAGAAACTGATGAAGAACAAATTCATGCAGTACTGATCAATCAAGCTGAAGGAGAGCTAAGTAATTCTGCAGACACTGATGGACAGTAAGCACAACATCACAGAGAAGAAAGTATGGAGCACAAAAGAATTTAATTGATACATTGATCAAAGAGGTAATGTACTTAAATAGATCTAAAAATATGAAATTCAAGTTGCATTAGAAATAGGTTATTTTTTTTTTCAGTTTAACCATTGAAGAATCAAGTCTCTTAACAGAGCAGGACTTAACAGTCTTCTATATATTGAGGTACATCCCAAGGAGTGCCAAAAAGGTTGATTCATGAAAGTAGCATTGGATATGCCCAATGCCTATTGACAGTCTAAGAGAGAGAGGCTGATTCAAGGATGACAACATTAGATTCTTGATACTAAGTGACAACCTATATGTGTAAAATCCTCTAACAAGGTCACACCTAACAATGTGTTTGTAACCTTTAACAAGGTTGGCTCTTAATAGGGCTCACTTCAGAAGAGTGAAAATTTGGGGTACCGGTCCCAGTGGATTTTTCCCTTAACAGAGTTTCCACATTAAAATCCATGTGTTATATGTGTGTATGATATATTTATTTACTATTTTATATCCTGCATAATTCATTCTAGATTTATCAGTATACTCTACATATTTACTGTATTTCAGTAAATAGTTATACTGCTTATCAGTAATCAAGGAGAATAAGGACAGGCAAGGTAAACCGATAGATAGTTAATCATTATAAGAATTTCATGGCATGCATCTTGTAGGGACATAATAATTTGAGGTTTATTAATTGGTGGTTAAGTTTAAGGATAAGTTTTTGAGGCCACTGATTCACCCCCCCTCTCAGTTATTACTAACAAAATATTTATCGCCTCAATACCATGACCGGAGAAGTTGTCCCATTGCCTGTCAATGGACAGTTTCTCAAGCACTATTTTGAATAAGGTAGGTGGTAAGTTTGTCTAAATATTTACTATATGTAAATTACTTTCTTGTAAATACCTTTGCCAGTGCTCCTTGGGAGTGCCTTCACCTTGTAAATAGTTTGTCAGCTATCCTCTAGGACCGCCTTCCTTTTCCTTTTTGTCTTTTTTTTTTGTTTTCTTTTGTTTTGTGTTTGCTTTGTGGGTTCCCAGTGTGTTTCCCCCTTCTTGTAGATAGGTATGCTTCTCATGACATCTAGTCCCTGGAATGGTAACTTACACATTTCAGGTAGTTTGGAATCTATTGTTAGCATGGTGGAATTTTTCTGCACTCCGGAGTTGTTTTTTGTGTATGGAAACAAGTTATGAGTAATCTTCATTAGATTCATATCTTGAAAGTATGAACATCGGTTAACAAAAAATCTAAGAAGAAAGTAATCGCATGATTCTTGAGGGAAGATCGGTTGCACTAGTTGTTGGCCAAGTCTGAAAATCATAAAAACATCCCAGGTCTGAAATGTTCTCTCGTATTCAAAAATTTAAATTAGATGGCAAGGTGAAAGAAGTACCACTGTTAAAATTAGATAAGCTTAAGGTTCACGGTGAAAGAAGTACCACCTTCCCATCTTCAAAAGAAAAGAAAAGAAAAGAAAAAGAACTAGAGAGTAGAGAATTCTTGTATCCAGGGGTAACGTGCAAGATGTGATGATTTTGGTTTGATGTACTCAGTGTCTCCTCTCTTCTTCTCCCATAAATCATCAGATTGATTTTCTTCCAAAGCACACACCTCTTGGCTAATGAAAGACTGAAGGATTGAATCATTGACGAGTCAGATTATCTCAGATACCTTGTGCCTTGCAAGGAAAATGCTCCAAGTAAATATTAGTTCTAGTTTTTCTAACCAGAGATTCTAAAGTTCTCAAATGCGCTAAGACATTCATCCCAGTGAGTTGCAATTTGTTATGCCCTGCATACCTGTCCCTACATTTTTTAGGCAAAATGTTGGGTATCCCTTTTTTCTTTTCCTCTTGTCTTCCTCTGGCCTTTGCTGTCATGAGGGTTGTCTTCTTTTATTTTTGGTTCTCTTTTCTATGGGGCCCAACCTCGGTGTGTTTGTCTTCTTCATTCAAGCTAGATCCCAGACTCCAGGATTCTCTGTCGCCATTTCCTCTTTTTCTAGAGGGTAAGGTTGCACGGAATCCCCAGGCTTAGAGTTTGAAGTTTTGCCTTTTTCAGGATTTGTGGAAGGAAAGAGCAGGATATGTTTTTACCCTAAGGGTATAAATAGGTTTCACTAGTCATTATCATATTTACCATAAAAAAATCACCTAGAGTGACTCTAGATTGATTAAGGTGATTAAACAATGATTAAGTGCAAATTTCTCTTGGTGATTAACAATGCTTGATCAAGGATTAATAGTTGTGCGTTCATGGTTGTTTGAGACTGGTTAGTTGCAGAGTGCCTCCCATTCTCATTCTGTCACACTCTCTGCATTTCAAGGTAGGCCCTTCTGGTTCTTCTCTTGTTCTTTCTGGTTGTTTCTTTGTTTTTTTTTTTTGTTTTGGTTTCTTCCTCACTTTCACTTCTAGTTTTTGTTTGTGGTTTCTCATTCTGGTCTTATTGTCACCTCCCATTTTGGGATAGCTCTGCCAGAGGGTTTTTTGCCCTTTGTGTAGTTTTAAATTAGTGTAAATACTTGTGCATACCCTGTGAATTTTGTAATTAGCTATAAATGACTGTATATAGGCTCATTTTGGGTTGGCCTACGAGTTGCACTTCAGCCCTCTGTCTGGTTTTTGTACCTTGTTGTATATCCTTCCTCCATGTTTTAGTGGAAATTTCATCACGCCCCACGTCAAAATCCCAAATTTGGAACTCACCTGAGAGGTGTCCACCTGGTTCAAACTTGACACATCACCTATTTGAGCCATGGTGGTTTTCTCTCTCCTCTGTCAGCTCAACCTTAATGGTGGGTTAATTCTCCCACACACGAGCATTCAAAACTAGCCCAAGTGGCATTCACACTCTCGTGTGTTTGGACAATTGTCAGTGTTAATGCTATTACTCCCATTACTGCATGACCACGTGATTCTCCCATGTCAGCCTTGTATGGCTACTTTCTAGTCATTGTCAATAACGGTCAGTTTTCCAGACTCTAGGTCCCATGTTCCCTTTGGTCTTCATTCTGTTTCATTGCATGAGCTAGAATCCCTGGAAGCCCAGGTATAGATCAAATTCCTAAGTCATTTCATTATATATATATATCTTTTCAAAGTTTGATGCAAACTAACACCATTTTTAGGATATACACAAAGCAGTGGTGAAATCTCCAATTTCTATAATTTTATTACATTATCTATACTGACGGTCATCTGGTCTTGCAGGTTGCCAGAAATCACCCATCAATTATGTCTGAAGGATCAACATCTTCCCCACCCGGGAGCCTGGAACTCCCCACTACTACTTCAACCGGGGTAGCTGTCAAGACAAAGGCTGAGAAGGCCTTGGAAAAACTCCCACTATCCATGAAATATATCAAGGGAGAGGTTATTCTGGGATCGAAGGTCGATTCCAAACATCAATTGGTTACTAACATTGGTGTTGGAGCATGGGCAGAAATGCAGGCCCTGGTTAAAATAATATTCATACAGCTCAAGTCTAGAAATCTAATGGCACTCAATGTGGCTGCCTCGAGAATCATTAAGGCCACCTACTTTCCCTGCTCAGTGTAGGCTCCAAAGCTCATCCTCACCGTAACAGAACACTACAACATAGTCATCTGGGATATCATGTTGGCTGCCTGTGTTGATAGGTTATCCAATGCCCATGGTGTCTCTAGACACTACAACATTCTCTTTGGGGCTGGGGATCCCCCAATTTTCCAATGCCATAGTTATCACCCGAAGCCTGACACTGACTGAATTTGAGAATCTTCCTCAAGTAGCTCGATAGTGCCTCAATACCAACTAGCTTAGGACTCCCACGAAAGATTTTTGAAAGATGAAGATGGAGATCCCCCAGAAAGAATTTAAAGAGAGTATATAGATGTGGATCATCGCACTATGTAGAGTCTTTGGAGAGCCCCATGCTCAGGAATTATCGGCATAGATGTATTACTTCTTGTTTGGTGTCACCTCTGGTAGCTAGACTTTTGATTGGGAAACAATCATCCCTAATCATGTGGATGCCCAGCTTGTAAGGGTCGGATGATCCCTCAAATTTTACATGACTTCTTATGTCTTATGGGCCCTGATGCAACAATGCCCCATCACCAGGGGATTACTCATGGTTGGTGAGCTTGGGACTCGAAAAGGATAGAATGCTTCATGAGATTATTTCCCGCAAATCTAATGTGAGGCCAATTTTCCCAGCTTCTGTAGAGTAAATGATGCTTTCAATAATTACAATATTCTTACACCCACTCGAGATTCTAGATACCGGCTATCAAAAGAAGTGATGACTCTGGTCAATACTTATGGTCATTACTACATTCAATTCCAACAACACACTTACATTCGGGTGACTAGCTTCTCTAGGAAACCCTACCTATTACCCAAACATTATGGGGATAGGATAATTATTTTGGAATACTACAGAAAATGTTTGGAGCTGCATGCCTTATTCACATTGAAGAAGGTTACTAACATTCCATTCCCAATCACTTGTGGGAGCTACTCTTGCAACATTACAGAGGCTAAAGAGGCCGATAGTGAGCTTATGAGTTTAGGGCTAGTAGAATTCTATTTGGAGGGGAAGAATTTTGATCTGCTTGACAAGATAGCAACAAAACTTCCTCAGGTAGCAGACCCTCATGAGATTCACTTAGAAGATTTTTGGGAAGATTATTAGGATGATTTTGAAGTCTGGAACCGACATTTTGTCTGGATGACACAAGGCATGATGAAGCATGGCAAGCTTCAAAATTTTCCAAAGGAATTTTCAGACACATGGTCAACAGAAGACCCATAGTACAAAGAATAGGGAGTTGATAAAATGGCTCTCCCTCTGGTGGACTGGGACACCTCAAAAGGCCCGACGATTGAGGACATGACCAACAATGTAATTGAATGCAACCATGTGTATTTACATAAGGTGTGTCTAAAAAGTACACAAAGAGTTGGCCCATATTTATGTTGGAAGGTTGACTCTTAGGGAGAATATGAATTATTTTTTGTTGTCATTATGGCAACAAAGTCATACAAAAGTTTTGATAGAAAACTTTGAAGAACAAAATAACTAAGTATGGAAGAAAGAATAGAACAAAGATATGCAGTTGATCAGAGCACCAACACACGTGCGTATGATCAAATCAGGCTATGCATGTTCATACATAAGATTAATGATATGTGAATATGTTAAGTCTATACATGCATGGTGCAGAATAATAGTATAGAGAAGTTATAGAAAGATTAAGTGCACTAACAGCTCAGAAAATAGAGTATGAAGCTGACTACAGTTTTTGATTTAGTGTATGATATTTTTTTGTGTAAAGGCCAAGCACCTATTGTAATAAGTTTTTTATTATGTATTAAACATTATTGTAAATAGGCTTAAGCCAATTTGTTTGGAAGCATTTTGAATGTTGTTTTTGGGCCGACTAAGGTCTTGTTTTTTGGTCGCGTCTATTTAGGCATGAACACACACACACACACACATATATGACAAGTAAATTTGTATTAGAAGTGTCAAAAAATATGAAGAGAAGAGATATAGAAGAACAATATGAAGATGTAAGCATGAGATAGAGCTCTTTAATTGATTAAGAGCATCAACGCATAAACATAACTGATCAAACAGTTGTGTCATATACATTAGTTCACTTTTGGATATAGTGCATATCTATTATCAAGAAAGTTGTAGCCTTCATATTATTGAGAAGTGAGCTCTAGCAGTGAGCCAACCACCTCTAACAGGTTTTTGTAAAGACTCCTAATAGGGTCATTGTACTTTCATTGTAAAGATTACTTCTAACAGGGCAAAGGAACCTTAACAAGTTCATTATACTAGTACAATCATTTGTGGGTACTAATTCCCACTGGGGTTTTCCTTTGATCAAGGTTTCCCCATAAACATATCTGGTGTTATGTGTTATTATGTTATGCTTCATATATTGTCTATTTGATTTATGTTCAAATTGATGAAATAGAATAATTAGTTAAACACTGATTCACCCCCCTCTGCCTTAGTGTTTCCAACAATTGGTATCAGAGCTCTGGTCCTCTGAAAGAAAGTTTAACCACTTGAGGAGATCATGGATTCAAAAGAAGCAAAACATCTAAAAAAAATCTTGAAGCAGCCCTTGAGGATCTTGACATATCTAAAAAAGAAAATGAAGAACTTAAACTAAAGGTTGATGGCTCTCAAATTCTTATCAAGAAAGTGAGAAAAGATTTGAAAGATTTCTCCACAAATGATCTGGGAAAAATGGTCAAAAAGATAAATGAAGAGAACATGTCTTTGAAAGATAGGATTGAAGATCTTAATGAGAAACTTACAGACAAATTAACAACTATTGAAGAATAGACCAAAGAGAATAAACAATTAGATGATGAACTTATGCAAGCAAACATGAAAATCTTGGAATTAGAAAACATCAAGAAAAAGATAGAATCTGAATTAATAGAAGCAAAAGACAAGATTGATAAACTACACACAAGTTCTGATCTAATTCAATCACAAATTTATGCACAAAAGTTAAAAGGTGGTACTACTGGTGTTGGATACAGTGTAGCTCAAATTGAAATCAATTAAATGCAAGAAAGAAAGAAAGCACAAGAGACATCTACTGAAGAAAAGAAAATTGAGATTCTTGCAGAGGCTAAAACAGAACCACCTAAAGATGAACTCAATCAAGTTAAGAGAAATTTTTATGCTTGTAACAAGCATGGACACTTGGAAAGAGATTGTAAAGAGGTAAGACCTTTTAATGGTTATTTTTACTCCTATAATGAGTTTGGTCATAGTGCTATTCACTGCAGAACAAGTCAAAGAAATCAATCATAACAGAACCAAAGAAATATGACTCAATACAATTAGAGAAATCAACCTCAAAGAAACTCTCAAAACATTATATGTCAGATATGTAATTACAATGGACACATAGCCAAGTAGTGCAACATGATGAATAATAGCATTAGACCTCCTATCATATGTCACTCATGTGGAAAAGATAGACATATCTCAAGGTTTTGCAGGTCAAGAGAACAAAGACAAGAGAATCCTAAAAAGTCACTATTTGAAGAATTAGGAGAAGTTAAATTTGTACAAGCTAAAGAAGATGCAGATAAAATTTGGGTTGAAGTAAAGAAGGATAATGAAGAGATCAAGGTAGTAGATGCATCCTTAGTGGATGCACCTTCTACTTCTGGTAAGTTGTCCCTCATGGTCTTAGGGGGAGCTATTTTAGCACTGAACCCCTGCATGGCTGGTATACTCACCTTTGAGTATGCACCTATGAATTCATACATTTGGTGATGAAATGAGGATGTATGCATATACCCATAGTATGAACTTGAACAAAAGTAAAGATTGAGATTATCTATGTAAACCGCTTTATGACAACGAGCATTAAATACAATAATCTTTTATATAATTTTGTAAAGATCTTCAAACCCCAATTTGCATTCAAGATTGAGAATTCAAAGAGCACATGAGCATTGAGCATCAAAGCACTACAGGTTAAGGAATTGATTGGTTTGTGAATGGATTAAGGATTGAAATTGAACCCTAGTAGTTGTGTCATTTTAGAATCACCATGAAACCCTATTTAATCAAGCAGCAAGTAAGTATGGAAACCCCTGTTGTATTTGACATTGTTGAAAGGAAAAGGTTTGTGTTCAAGAAGCATCCATTCAAGTCCATATTAGATGATGTTGAAGGAGAATTTTCTAAGACTCCGCTAGGAGTCATGCATGTAGAAGATATTTGCGCATATATATATATATTGCAAGAATGAAATAGTTGGTGACAACAACATTGCTACTCTTATGGCTTCAATGATGAAACCAGATTATTCATTCAAAGATGAATATGCACATCTCACTGATAACCCTATCTTTGAGTATTCTAATGCGCATGAGTTCTATGAGCTAGAATGGGTTAAAATCATACTAAGCAAGATACATGATGACCTATATTGGATTGGTGAAGTTCCTATCCACATTACTGCAGACCTAATTCATGATATGACTAGACTTCCTAAGACTGAACCAATTCTTCCCACTGGTAAGGATATTAAGAAGCAGGTTGAACAAGCATGCTTATCCAGGAGTGATAGGCAAGGAATGACTATTGATCCCATTGAGGCAGATGACATCAAACTGGTCACTATGATTCTAGGTTATAAGTTCCAACACGCAAGAAAACTAAATAGTCTATCTGTAGCAACTGTCCTGGCAGAAATAAAAATGGTGAAGGATAATACATATTACAATCTATGTGAAATATTGCGCGTGTAGCTGATTGACAACATTAGAGATGTAAAGCATGACAAGAGAACAATATTTAGATTTGGCTCTTTGATCATCTATCTCTACTTCCACATTGTTGGTAAAGTTGCCAATATTTACCTAGATAAGAGTAAACCCACTATGTCTTAGATATCACTAAAGGCTAGATCAGAAAGCAGCATGAAAGATTCTATGGACATGGAGATCAAATAATTTAGGATAAAGATGCAGAAAAGGTTCAGGATACTAGAGAAGATAGTTGAGAAATACAAAGACACCATATGCTTCATGGTGGAAACTAACTATACTTGCATGGAGGCACTTGAGCCTAGAACAAAATGGATTTACCCTCTCAGATATGAAGTTGAAGAACATGTTTTGGAAGGTTATGCACAAGTTCTCCTATTTGCGCCCAAGGATCCCAATGAACCTAGATGGGGTACTTACAGAGAAAAGACAAATCAAGTTGATTCTATCTTATATAGTGTAGACAATAGAAGAAAGGCATCAAGGATCACATCTAACATCCTGAGAGTTCATGGTGTTACATAAGAAGACCTAGACAAAGCTACGGAAGCTAAGATTGCAAAAGAACATGAGAAAAGTGCTGCAGAGGTGAAAATTGAAAAATATGATGATATGCCCAAAAAGAAGAAGAGGAAATCTAATGAAGGTACATCTATGCCATTAACTACCATTGATTTAGAATCCTCTCCACCTTCAGTACCAAGTAAGATGTCTAGGATGAAGAAACAAGTTCCCACAAGTCATCCATCCTTAAGGACCACAAGGAGCAAGGTAAAGAACACTCAAGCCCCTCCTGAGGTAGGATTCAGACCTAGTCTAATAGTCCTTAAGAATAGAATTGTTAATGAAGGAAGACTAGAATCCATCAAGAATGTCTATGACAAATACCAAGAAATAGACAAATCAAAAATTCATTCTATGATTATCTCTCACATGATTAAGTTTAAGAGGACAATATTGGAACTTAAAATAGTCATACCAGACAAGGTATGGAACATACTTGATGTATTTAAAAGGAAAGAAATTGAAGAGGATATGAGGATAAGAGAATAAACATTAGATAGTCTTCTTCCTATTTTCTCACATGATGAGAAAGCCATTCTATTGGATTTAGTAAAGCCTCATCTTAGAACCAAAATAAGATTTCTCCATATCATGAACAAAGAATATGAACTAGTTGGTGAAGAGACTCAGAAATAATTTGAGTAGTTATTTATGGATAGACACATGTATCCATGAATGACACCTACATAAAAAGTAACTCCTGTCCCTCCCAAACAAGTTAAAGAACCAGTGATTCAAAATATGCCTATGATAGGTCCATAGGATTCAGCGCCCACTGTTTTAATAGATTTTGATACAGCCAAAGATTCAAAAGAAAATATTGTGATTGATGATGTTAAGATATCCATGACCACTTCTGATAATGACATGGACAAATTTGAAAAAGCATTTGTCAGCACTGAAGAGACAGAGAAGGCATGCACTGATGACACATCCTTACAGTAAGAAGAAGTTCCCTCTAAAAATTCAACAGATTTGAATAATGAGGAAAACAATCAAAATAATGAAACACCAGCTATGGAGATCCCTATGAAGAGTGAATATGTGGATGCCAGTCAGAATGTAATACATACTCCATCCATAAAACCATCATTGTTGTCAAGTTTGACCCCTGATTCAGAAAATCTAGATGCTTGGGAAGAAGAAGATTTGATTAAGATCAGTGTTCTAGCCATGGAGAAATCCAAAGAAAAACAAGTCATGAGAAACCCTCTCTTTCTAGAGACAGTGAAAATTCTGAATGACTTAGTGCCAGCAGATAAGAAAATGGCTAAGATTCAATTAGTTGATGATGTTGACAACATCTTGACTAGCTTCAAATCACATTTCACAAGTTTAGTAGACTCTGCTACTAAAATTGCAGAAGTTGAGTACAAGAAGGGAAGATTAGATGAATTGAAAAAGAATTTATCTTTAGATCTGAACTCATTGAATATTGGTCAAGAAATCTTGAAAGAACTAGCAACTAAAGGCAAAAATGTAATAGAAAACTACATGGACAGAGTGAAATTCACCTCAGAGCACATCAAAAAGATTGATGAAGCTGACATCTTGGTTTAAAGTGTTAGGAATTCAATTGAAACATCCTCGCAAGATATTAATGTATGCAAAAATATCTATCAAGGGCAGTTTGACAAGATTAAAAAGGCTAAGTTGGAGATCAGCAAGATAAGAACCAGGTAGACTCAACTAAGAAATGCACTTGCGCCCTCACTAGCTATTCTAAATGAGAACATAAAATAGATAGATGAAACCATTGCTACATATGATCAAGGACCTAGCATAGATCTAACAAATATGGAGAAGCTTACATATGCATTATGTGCCCATCTTTAGACAGTTGATGCACTGAAGGCTTTTTGGCAGAAAGAGATAAAAAATCTACAGATTACTTATCTAGATGTATATTCAGAATAAGTATTCAAGGACTTACAATTTTGACACCTTTGTCATTAATTTCAAAGGGGGAGAAATGTATATAAGGAGTATGTGTATATAGTATTGTTGGAAACACTGAGAGGGGGGGGGTGAATAAGTGTTTAACTAATTATTCTATTTCAGCAACTTTAAACATAAATCAATTAGAAATCATTTGAATCTTAACATAAGAACACATAACACATGATATGATTACAGGGAAACCTTGATTAGAGGAAAACCCCGGTGGGAATTAGTACCAACAAATATTGCACTAGTATAATTAACCTATTAAAGTTCCTTCACCCTGTTAGGAGCAGTATTTACAATGCAAGTACAATGACCTAGTCAAAGGCCTGACCCAGTTAGGAGTCTTTTAAAAACAACCTTGTTAGGGGTGAGGACTAACTGTCCAAGAGGTCACTGCTCAATGAGAAAGAAGGCTACAACCTCCTGAGAATAGATATGCACTATATCCAAAAGTGAACTGTTGTGTATGACAGAGATGTCTGATCAGTTCTGGTTATGCGCTTATGCTCTTATCTTCTTTAAGGACTCTATCACATAATAACATCCTTATACTTCTCTTCTATATCTCTACTCTACATGTTTTCTTTGACACTTCAAATATATCTTTTCATTACATATATATATGTTTATGCTTGAATAGACGCGACTATAAAAAATACCTTAGTCGGCCCAAAAACAACATTCACAACTCTTGTAAACAAATTGGCTTAAGCGTGTTTCCAATAATTTTTAATACATGATTAAAAGCTTACTACAATAGGCTCTTAGTCTTTACACAACACAAGATTACACGCTAATCAAAAGGCCTAAAGTCTGCTCCATACTCTGTATTCTAAACTGCTAGTGTACTTGTTCTTTCTGTAACTTATTCATACTGACATTTCATATCATGCGTGTATAGGGTAAATATGAAAACATATCATAGATCTTATGTCTAAAGGTGCTTATTCTAAATCGGCAGTACACACATGCGCTGGTGCTCTAATCATCTATGTATCTCTGTTCTGTATAGTCTTCTATACTTAGTCAATTTCCACTACTAAGTTTGCTGTCAAAAATTCATAGACTTTGTTGCCATAATGAAAACAAAAAATAAGTCATATACTCCCTGGGAGTCAACTTGCCAACAATCTCCCCCTTTTTCATTAATGGCAACAAAGAAATGTGGCCAAGTTACTCAAAATTGACTAACACAAAAAACTATATATTCTCTTCTCTTAACATATACTATATATTTCTTTGCATATATATATACTACTCCTCATACATACATTACTCCCCCTTTGAAATTAATGACAAAGGTGTCAAAATTTTAAGTCTCTAGATACTTACTCCATGTATACATCTGGATAGGCTATCTATAGATTCTTTATCTCTTACTGCCAGAATGCCTTTAGTGCATCAATTGTTTGTAGATGGGTGCATAGGGCATATGTGAGATTTTCCATCTTTGTCAAATCCATGTTGGGTCCTTGATCATAGGTAGAAATGGTTGCATCAATCTATTTAATGTTCTCATCCAAAATTGCTAAGGAGGGCGCAAGTGAATTTCTCAGTTGAGTCTGCCTGATCCTTATCTTACTGATCTCCATTTTAGCTTTTTCT
The DNA here is from genome assembly GCA_018584345.1 of Thuja plicata. NCBI lineage: Eukaryota > Viridiplantae > Streptophyta > Pinopsida > Cupressales > Cupressaceae > Thuja > Thuja plicata. The sequence goes on along the minus strand of MU223914.1, from coordinate 2,843,175 downwards.
ATCTTGTCTATCTGACCTTGATAGATATTATTGCAGATGTTTATGTCTTGGGATGATGTTTCAACTAAGTGTCTTATGTTATCAACCAAGATATCTGCCTCTTCTATATTTTTGATATGTTCAGAGGTGAGTTTGCCTTTGTCCATGCAATTTTCTATAACCTTTCTACCTTTTGAAGCCAACTCTTTCAAAATTGTCTAACAAATCTTTAATGACTTTAAATCTAAGGAAAAATTCTTTACCAGTTCATTCAATCTTTCCTTTTTATACTCATCTTCTACAATTCTAGTAGCTGAGTCTACTAAATTTGTAAAATGTGCTTTGAATCTTGTTAGGATGCTATCTACATCATCAACTCATTGAATTTTAGCTACTTTCTTGTCCGCAGGCACTAGGTCATTCAAAATGTTCACTGATTCCAAAAAGAAAGGGTTTCTCATAACTTGTTTCTCTTTGGATTTTTCCATGGATAGGACACTGATCTTGATCAAGTCTTCTTCTCCCCAATCATCTAGACTTGCTGAGTCAGGATTTAATCTTGACAATAGTGAAGTTGATGGTTGAATGGATGGTGAGAATATAGTATTTTGACTAGTATTCATGCATTCACTTTTTATTGGGATCTCCATGACTGGTGTCTCATTAGTTTGATTATCTTCCTCTTTATTCAAATTTGTTGAATCTTTAGAGGGAACTTCATCTTGTTGTAAAGATGTGTCATCAGTGTATACCTCCTTTGTTTCTCTAGTGCTTACAAATGCTTTTTCAAATTTGTCCATATCATTGTCAGAGGCGGTCATGGATATCTTGATATCATCAATCGCTATAGTATCTCCTGAATCTTTTACTGTATCAGAGGCTATTAAAATTGAGGGTGTTGAAACCCGTGGACCTGTCTTAGGTGCGTTCTAAATCATTGGTTTTGTAACTTGTTTAGGAGGAATTGGAGTTGCCTTTGCAGTGGGCGATGTTGAAGGATACATATTTCTATCCATAAATACCTGCTCAAAAGATTTCTAAGTCTCTTCACCAACCAGATCATAATCCTTATTCATGATATGGAGAACTCTTGTTTTGGTTCTTAGGTGAGGCTTAACTAAATCCAACAAAATGGCTTTCTCATCATGCAAGCATACAGGGAGAAGACTATCTAGTGTTTCTTCTCTTATCCTCATATCCTCTTTAATTGCTTGTCTCTTTAATACATCAAGTATGTTCCATACCTTTTCTGGTATGACTATTTTGAGTTCCAATACTATCATTTTGAACTTAATCACATGAGAGATGATCATAGAATGAATTTCTATTTTGTCTATCTCTTGGTGTTTGTCATAGACATTCTTGAGAGATTCTAGTCTTCCTTCATTAATAATTATGTTCTTTAGAACAATTAGACTAGGTCTAAATCCTACCTCAGGAGGGGCTTGTGTGTTCTTTACCTTGCTCCTTGTAGTTCTTGAGGATGGATGACTTGTAGGAACTTTCTTCTTCCTTCTAGTCAACTTGATGGGTACAAAAGGTGGAGAAGTTTCTAGATCAATGGTGGTTGATGGTGCAGATGTGTCTTTATTTGATTTCTTCTTCTTCTTCTTAGGCATATCATCATACTTTTCTATTTTTACTTCAGTGGGAGTTTTCTCAAGTTATTTGGCAATCTTAGTTTCCCTAGCTCTATCTAGGTCTTCTTGTGTAACACCATGAACTTTTAAGATATTTGAGGTAATCCTTGATGCCTTCCTTTTTTTGTCAACACTGTATAAGACAAAATCAACTTAATTTGTCTTTTCTTTGTAAGTACCCCATCTAGGTTCATTGGGATCCTTGGGCACAGATAGGAGGACTTGTGCATAACCTTCCAAAACATATTATTCAACTTCATAACCGAGAGGGTGAATCCATTTTTTTCTAGGCTCAACTGCCTCCATGTAAGTACAATCAGTTTCCACCATGAAGCATATGGTGTCTTTGTATTTTTCAACTATCTTCTTAGGTATCCTGAACCTCTTTTGCATCTTGATCCTGAATGTTTTGATATCCATGTCCATAGTATCTTTTGCACTACTCTCTGATGTAGCTTTTAGTGATATCTGCGACATAGTAGGTTTACTCCTATGTAGGTAAAGATTTGCAACTTTACCAACAATGTGGAAGTATAGGTAGATGATTAAAGAGCCAAACCTAAATATCTTTCTCTTTTCATGCTTAATATCCTTGATATTCTCAATTAGCTATGCGTGAAATAGTTCATAGAGATTGTACTAAGTGTTATCTCTCACTATCCTTATTGCTACCAAAATTGTTGTTGCAGACATACTATTCAATCTACTTGCCTGCTGAAACTTGTATCCAAGTATCATAGTGAGTAGTTTGATGTCATTCTCCTTAATAGGATTGACAGTTATGCCACACCTATCACTTCTAGATAAGAAAACTTGTTCAACCTCATTTTTAACATCCTTACCAGTAGGAAGAAATGGTCAAGTCTTAGGAAGTCCAGTCATTTCATGAATTAGGTTTGCAGTGATGTGGACAGGAACCTCACCAATCCAATATAGGTCATCATGTATCCTGCTTAGTAGTATCTTAACCCATTCTGGCTCATAGAACTCATGCATGTTAGAATAATCAAAGATAGGGTTATTAGTGAGATGCGTGTATTCATCCTTGAATGAGTAGTCTGGTTTCATCATTGAACCCATAAGAGTTTCTATGTTGTTGTCTCCAACTATTTCCTTCTTGCAGTAGATGTACACATGAATGTCTTCCACGTGCACAAATTCTAGTAGAGCCTTAGAGAATTCTCCTTCAACATCATCTAACATAGACTTGAATGGATTCTTCTTAAAGACAAATCTCTTCCTTTCAACAATGTCAAATACAACTGGGGTTGCCATACTTACTTGCAACTTGATTAAGTAGGGTTTCACGGTAATTCAAAATGACATGACTACTAGGGTTCCATTTAAACTTGCAATCTATTCACCAACTAATTAAATCTATACCTTTGATTGCTTTCAAGCTTAGTGCTTCTTTTCTTTGCAAATTTTTTGATCTTAGATGTAAACAATGAGAATAATCAATAAATCCACCGATTTATATAAAATTTTTCTGCATTTAATGCCGTAAATGATTTTAATGAGACTTTCAAACTTTATTCAGAATGAAGTATATACATTGCGTGAATGTATAATGCATTCTTTTGTTATCACTGACATGAATCTAAAAGTGCATACTCGGAGGTGAGTATACCGGCCACGCAGGGGTTTAGAGCTAGAATAGCTCCCCCTAAGACCATGAGGGTCAACTATCTAGAAGTAGAAGGTGCATCCACTAAGGATGCATCTACTACCTTGTTCTCTTCATTACCCTTCTTTACTTCAACCCATATTTTATCTGAGTTAGCTTTAGATTCCACAAACTTAACTTCTCCTAATTCTTCAAACAAAGACTTTTTAGAATTCTCTTGTCCTTGTGTTCTTGACCTACAAAACCTTGAGATGTGTCTAGCTTTTCCACATGAGTGAAAAATGATAGGAGGTCTGATGTTTTTGTTCACCATGCTGCACTTCTTAGCTATGTGTCCATTTTAATTACATATATGATATGTAATGTTCTGCAAGTTTCTTTGAGGTTGATTTCTTTGATTGTATTGAGTCTGATTCCTTTGGTTCAGTTGTGATTGATTTCTTTGATTTGTCCTGCAATGAATAGCCCTATGACCAAACTTATTACAAGAGTAACAATAACCAATGAAGGGTCGTACATCCTTACAATCTCTTGCCAAGTGTCCATGTGTGTTACAGGCATAGAAATTATAGGCATAGCAATTACAGTTGACTACCTTGTGCTTATCTTTTGGTGATTCTCCTTTAGTCTCTTCGAAATTCTTAGTTTTTGTTTCTTCTGTAGATTCTATTTGAGATTTCTTTCTTTCTTGTAATGAATTGATCTCAATTTGAGCTATACTATATCCCATACCAGTGGTATCACCTTTTAGCTTTTGTGGATAAAGCTATGATTGAATTAAATCAGAATGTGTGTGTAGTTTATCAATCTTGTATTTTTATCCTGATAATTTAGATTCAATTTTATTCTTGATGTTTTCCAACTCCAAGATTTTCATATTGTCTTGCATGAGTTCTTCATTTAACTGTTTATTTTCTTTGTTCTTCTCTTCAATAGTTGTTAGGCTATCAGTTAACTGATCATTCAGTTCTTCTATCTTATCCTTTAAAGATAAGTTTTTCATTTAGTTTCTTGACCATTTTACCCAAATCATTTGTAGAGAAATCTTTCAAATCTTTTCTTAAATTTTTGATAAGAATTTGCGAGCCATCAACTTTTAGTTTAAGTTCCTTATTTTCTTTCTTAGATCTGTCTAGATCTTCAAGGGTTTCTTTAAGATTCTTTTTCAGATGTTTTTCTTCTGTTGAATCCATGATCTCCTCAAGTGGTTAAACTTTCTCTCTGAGGACTAGAGCTCTGATACCAATTGTTGGAAACACTGAGGGGGGGGGGGGTGAATCAGTGTTTAACTAATTATTCTATTTCAGTAACTTTAAACATAAATAAATTATAAATCATGTGAAGCTTAACATAACAACACATAACACATGATATGATTATGGGGAAACCTTGATTAGAGGAGAACCCCAGTGGGAATTAGTTCCCACAAATATTGCACTAGTATAATGAACCTGTTAAAGTTCCTTTGCCCTGTTAGGAGCAGTCTTTACAATGCAAGTAAAATGACCTAGTCAAATGCCTGACCATGTTAGGATTCTTTTAAAAACAACCCTGTTAGGGGTGAGGACTCACTGTCCAAGAGCTCACTGCTCAATGAGAAAGAAGGCTACAACCTCCTGAGAATAGATATGCACTATATCCAAAAGTGAACTACTGTATATGACATAGATGTCTGATCAGTTCTAGTTATGAGATTAATCTCTTATCTTCTTTAAGGGCTCTATCACATACTTACATCCTTATAATTCTCTTCTATATCTCTACTTTGCATGTTTTCTTTGACACTTCAAATATATCTTTTCATTACATATATATATGTTTATGCCTAAATAAACGTGACTATAAACAATACCTTAGTCGACCCAAAAACAACATTCGCAACACTTGCAAAAAAATTGGCTTAAGCATGTTTAAAATAATGTTTAATACATGATTACAAAATTACTACAATAGGAACTTAGCCTTTACACAATACAAGATTACACGCTAATCAAAAGGCTCGAAGTCTGCTCCATACTCTGTATTATGAACTGCTAGTGTACTTGTTCTTTTTGTAACTTATCCGTACTAAAATTTTGTATCATGCGTGCATACGGTAAGAATAAAAAAAATAACATAGAGCTTATGTCTGAAGGAACTTAGTCTAAATCGGCCGTATGCACGTGCGTTGGTGCTCTGATCATCTATGTATCTCTGTTCTGTATAGTCTTCTATACTTAATCAATTTCCACTACTAAGTTTGCTGTCAAAACTTCATATGACTTTGTTTCCATAATGAAAACACAAAATTAGTCATATACTCCCTAGGAGTCAACTTGCCAACAATTCTATATAGAAGTTTGAATAAAAAGGATCATAAATAGCTTTTTGGGTGTCAGTCAAAGTTTGAGTAACATGGCCACATTCCTTTGTTGCCATTAATGACAAAGGGGGAGATTGTTGGCAAGTTGACTCTCAGGGAGAATATGACTTATTTTGTGTTTTCATTATGGAAACAAAGTCATACAAAATTTTTGACAGCAAACTTTGAAGAACAAAATGGCTAAGTATGGAAGAAAGAACATAACAGAGATATGCAGTCGATCAGAACACCAGCTCACGTGCATACGATCAAATCAGGCTATGCGCGTTCATACATAAGATCCATGATATGTGACTATGTTAATTCTATACACCCATGGTACGGAATAATAGTATAGAGAAGTTACAGAAAGATTAAGTGCACTAACAACTCAAAAAATAGAGTATGAAGCTGACTACATTTTTTGATTTAGAGTATGATATTTTGTTGTGTAAAGGCCAAGCACCTAGTGTAATAAGTTTTTTATTATGTATTAAACATTATTGTAAACATGCTTAAGCCAATTTTTTTGGAAGCATTGTGAATGTTGTTTTTGGGCCGACTAAGGTCTTGTTTTTTGGTCGCATCTATTCAGGCATGAACATTTATATGACAAGTAAAGTTGTATTACAAGTGTCAAAAAATATGAAGAGAAGAGATATAGAAGAACAATATGGAGATGTCAGCATGAGATAGATCTCTTTAAGAGATTAAGAGCATCAATGCATAAACGGAACTGATCAAACAATTATGTCATATACAGCAGTTCACTTTTGGATATAGTGCATATCTATTATCAAGAAAGTGGTAGCCTTCATCTTATTGAGCAGTGAACTCTGGCATTGAGCCAACCACCTCTAATAGGGTTTTGTAAAGGCTCCTAATAGGGTCATTATACTTGCATTGTAAAGACTTCTTCTAACAAGGCAAAGGAACCTTAACAAGCTCATTATACTAGTACAATCATTTGTGGGTACTAATTCCCACTAGGGTTTTTCTCTGATCAAGGTTTCCCCATAAATATATCTAGTGTTATGTGTTATTATGTTATGCTTCATATATTTTATATTTGATTTATGTTCAAATTACTAAAATAGAATAATTAGTTAAACACTGATTCACCCCCCATCTCAGTGTTTCCAACACTTTGCCGGGATCAACTTCTAGGGCCGAAAGCTCTGCACAGGGCACAGATAGAGGAAAGAAAAAAGTTGGGACCCCACCCCAGTTCCCATCCACAGTTCTCATCATGGAAGAATTGCAACTTCAATTGGTAGCGTCCCACTAGATGAAGGAGGTATTAATCGCCCAGCTGGGCATTCCAGTTGTTACAATGGAATCTTCCCTCCCTTCTGACTCTCCTTCACTTGCAGAATTAATGGTCTAGGTAACAAGGACTAGAGTGGAGGAGGAGTGTGCAACTATGTTGGATGTCGGGCCCCCATTGGTAACCAGGAGGAAGAAGAAAAGGAAAAATAATCCTCAGCCAACGGTGGAAATAGGGCTTGGGATGCTCGACATCCCTGAAGTACAGATTGTCTCCTTAGACTCCCCTGAGCCAAACAATCAACCATAAAATCCCCCGTAGACCTCCTCTCCACATGATGACTTTGATGATATATTTGGTATAGATGAACTTGTAAATTTACAAGGGGATATTGGGAGAGCGGTGGAAGAGATCACCACCTAGGAGGATGCAATAATCCCCATTGAAGGGGAAATACTAGAGAAGAAAGTTTCCATTGTGCAGGAAGTCTTGGTGGAAAAAGAAGAGGAGCCCGAATAGGTGGACATCTTCGATGCCCAAGAAAAGTAAGTCACAGAGACTGAAGTGAAAGAGAAGAGGCAAGTTTAGGATGAGAAGTCAGCTTCAGCTGGGGGAACTGGACCTATAGGAACAACTGTAACCTCATCTGCCATGCTCTAGATGCCTCTGCCCACCTAGGACAACACAAAATTTGGCTAGGTGATCCCGGTGATATTGCAAGTAGATCCATTGCGGACACCTTCACCACCTTCAAAGGATAAGTTAATGGAGGAGGATATTCTAGAAGATGATGCTAGAGAAGAACAATAATAGCAGCAACAATGGGAGGGAGAGAACCCTGAGGATATTAAGGTTGATTCTATTGACGCTGCTAAGGACATGGGCACCAAGGCAGAGAATAATGATGCCATAAAATTGGATGATGCAGGTGGTCTGAAAAAAATGGATTCTGAAGAGACTCAAAATACCGAGGTTGAACAACAAAACCTTGAAGGGGATGCACTTGATTAAACTTTGGTAGCATGGCCACCCCCGCCACCACAATGGTTGGTGGAATCTAGGAAGAGGAAGGCCCTAGCAGAGGAAAAATCTCATCTCTCCCTAGCTAAGATGATGGCACAAGCACAAGGATCCCCCAAGAAAAAGAGGGCCCGAACCCTCCATTCCATTCGAACTAGTCCAAACGGAGATACCGTTGTAATGGTTGCGACCCCTCCCCCAGATATAGATGCGGAAATAGTAAGGGCTGAAGATTATGTAATCACAGAGGTGCCTCTAGGGAGGAGAGACAAGAAGGGTGAGCTAGACCTTCTAAGAGAAGCTAGCTAGGCGATTGAAGTCTAGTATGATAAACAGGCACAGAAGTTGAAGGAGGAAAGAGAGAAAAATGAAAATTTCCTTGGACTTCTAGCAGAACTTACACAGCCATTGGTTGAAATCTATCTGGAAGCCTCTACCTCTGGACCACCACTTCCACAGGGTGACATGGATTCTCTCTAGGCCATGAAGAAGAAGGCATAGGCTGTAAATTCATGGATCACCAAGCAGATCAAGGCCATAAGGCAATTCTTAGAGGTGTCACTCCTGGACCTTTACTTGGTCAATAATCTCTTGGGCCAGGTAAAAAATACCATTATCCTATGGGAAGGGAACATAGAAAAATATGAGGGGTGGAGGATCGAATTAGAAGAAATAATAAACTCCAGAGAGGAGGTCATCACCGAGGCAGGAATTTTGGGAGAGGAATGATTTGAATTCCTCCAGGCCCAGTAATCCAGACTTGGCCTCCAAATTGAGGTGAGCAAGCAACTGGTTATGGTCATAAAAGAGAAAGTTAGTGTGGTCTGGTATCCTTTGGACCTATACAAAGCATTCATCGAAAGGGTTTCACAAGTTGATCCCTTCACCACCAGAACTTGTGCCCCAGAGGATTTTATCCTCAGTAAATATGATGAGTTGATGGAGTCATGGTATTAGTCTACTAGAGATTTTGAAGGAAGGAAATTATCGAGAATATCTAAGATGATGCTCTGGGCTCATGAATCTGTGAAATTAGTAGATGAATTCTAGGATAGGGCCAGAGATGTTGAAGAGAAGTTTGAAATTGTCCGTGACCGTTGGAATAGCATCAAGGACATAGATGGAGATGACATTAGCCAAATTTTAGAGGCATTCAAGAACAACAAAGGATAGTAAAGTTCTCTGGATTCTGTGGATTTTCTCCAGAAGGGTGTATTTTTGAACATTCATTATTCTTTGAGTGTAAGCTCCTAGACTTTGGAATTTTGGGTCCAATAGTTTTGTATTCTTTTGATGACCTGTGTCCAGGTTCCCTGGGGGCGACCAGTCATTATCCAATAGTTAATAAGGGTGTCAGAAAGTAGGTGACCCTAATAAGGCATGTTAGTTTGAGGGATGGCCCTGAGAGGTGATCTTTCCAAGGTGCTGCTCCAACATTAACTACATGGTGCATCAAAAATAGTGAGCCACATTTTGCATTAATAAGGCATGTAGCCTCGAACTCTAGGGAGATTGGATTTCTTCTATTCTTACTCTAGCACTCTTCTCGAGGCCAATTCTTCCACCCTTTCTTCTTTTCTTCTTCCTCTGTCATGTCAGACCTCTGTTCTTTTTGAGGTGATTGTAAGTGGTGCAAGTAGTACCAACAACCGCATATTGTATTTTAATGTTGAGTGTATAGTTAGATTGGGTTAAGTTTTAGGGAAAGGGATGTGTATAAATAATAAGTCTGACCTCATTTCAAGGGTTGGAAAAATTGATGATTTTGCAGTCCAATACTATTAGCATTTAGCATTTCATTTCTCAGTAGTTGCAAAGCTCAATGCTCAGTAGTTATTAGTAGTTAAATGCTCCCTTGGAGCTATTAACGTACACACCAGTGATGCTGGAACAACCTGTTAATGAAGAAGGAAGAGTTTCTGGCAATGATGTTGTGGGCGTTCTGATCCCTAAGTTAGCAATATCTCTTTTGTGCTATATGTTTCTAATGTCCTTTTCTCTAGTGTTTTATTAGATTAGATGATCTTATTTCCCCTTGCTATCTGATACGTATGAACTGCTGGTTCTGTATGCATTCAGTATTTAATGTATTTCATTAGAGTATTGTTGATGTCAAAGATATGTTGCATGACTATAAGTAGAATAACAAACCCCTAACCTTGATCTATCTTTTGATATTTATTTGGTAAACTCGCGCGTGCTTGCAGGAGACCCTGACCTACTAACAAATTCCCTAAAGAAGACAAGTCAAAACCAGCTATCCCCCCAAACAAAAATAGTTTCTTTCCCAACTTAGCTACCCACACCGTCGAGACCTGACACTCAGGTGCTTGAAGGCCTGAAGAATTTATTCCCTGGACAACCTTTACAGGAAAAGTTGGTTGGTACCCCAGTACCCGGTGCGAAATCTTCCTCTGTTGATGAGACCAGTCACAAAGTCTCGTCAATAGAAACTAAGTGTGATTTACCTAATAAAATGACACAATAGTATGGTTAAGCATGTGAGTTCAATGTGTTTCCCACACATCAAGAAGGAAAGCATGTAAGAAAGGTGTGATTATTTTCCTCAAGTCATTCAAGAGTTTGTGAGATTCATTCCCTTATGCATTTTAGATTAGATGTGGTTAATTCATTTAGGAAACATGCATTCAAAGACTAGTGTTTAAAGCATATAAGTTCATTACCAAAATCCATTAAAATCCAAGGAACCTGCATAAAAAATATTAGTAATCTTAAAGTCTTCAACCCTGAAATGCTGCAAAAAAGAAACATATTAGTAACACTTGAAACCAGCAAAAATAAATATATCCTATGACAAGGCAGAGAAAAAAGGTTACAATCAATAGTCCACTAGACTCATGCTGGAGACAATATGATAATTCCTGAAATTTGCCTAAGTCTGAAATTTCCTAAAAACCCTCAAAAACTAGAATCTTTATCTCCACTCTCAAACATCCTAAAAGTATATACATAAAATGTAACTTAAGTATAAGAAAGGAAGAGTATGTAACTTATACTTTAATGTTATGTTTTATGTATGCTCTTCATGCTAAAATTGGCCTAAAGGGCACACAAGAATCCTCAAGAAACCACCCAAAAGATACCCATCTGCCAAAACTAGTTGGAAAAACAAATGGGGTGGAGATGAAAATTATAGGTCGTAAACGCAAATCTGCACAAACAAAAATCTTAGAGTGCAGACGATAATCTATGTAGATCATCATCTATGCAGACAACAATCTTAGAGTGCAGACAAAAATCTGCGCAAATGAAAATCTAAGAGCACAAACGATAATTCTAGGTCACAGATGACTTTGTGTAAATCACAAATGATAATGCATGTCTAGGTTCGTAAAGTAGCAGAAAATTTTCTAAAAGTCTTAAATTTTTAGGGATGTGGGTCCCACCGAGCATGCCAAAATGTGTATGATGAAAACCTACTTGTAGGGAGCAAGCTCAGACATCAAAATTTTAGTCAAATAAAAAGTATACAAGGTACATTAACAATTTAAAAACTTAGTTCCTACACAAAACTTCGAACATAACCTCATATGAGCTGAAACAAGTGCACCCAAGACTTTTTTGATTTTCTCTTATAGAGGAATGCGGGTGTGCTATCCCAACACAATATATTAATCCCACTATTGATTTCTTAATTGTTATGGAGTAAATCCTACAATGAAAACTATTGATGTGATGAAGAGCACAAGAACAAATATGATGAACTTGTTTCAAACTCTCAACAATGCAAATAAGATTAAAACTAAGAACTATGATGGTATGTAAGATTGAAACAAGATAAGATTTTTTTTTCATTAATCTACCATGTAATATTTATATTCAAACTATAAAATGCTAAGAAATCATTAAAAACTCTAGAACTAAACTAGCATGATAACAATGAAAAAATGGGAGATGATTTGCAAGGAGGGAGGCCTCCTATTTATAGATTTTTGGAGGGCTAGGATGAGGTGGCTCTCATGTGGCATCCACATAAGATCCACATGGGATAAAGGAATGGTTTTGTAAGAGGGAGAGTTTCTCACACATGTGTGAGAAACTCTTGAAAATGATGGCTCAATGACAAGTGTAAGAGGGTGAGAGACCAAAAGTGAGTCACAAGTTGAGGATCTTCCAAAGAGGAAAGGGGAAACAAGATGTAAGAGAAATGGCTTGGGCCATTTAGGAAAAAGGTATAGACAAATCCTATTGGAGGGATTCTCACACATGTATGAGCAGCATTAGGAGGTTAATTATTGTAGGAACTATAAAATTAGTCTAATTAATCTAAGATTAATTAGAGGAGTAGGCTTAGGGGGATAGTGATGGGTATAGATTAGGAGTCTAGGATAGATTTAGGATTAATCCAAATTAGATTTAGATTAATCATAGCTTAGTAGAATATTAGAATGTGGAGGGAATAAATAAATTAAAATTTATTTAAAGGGTGATTTAATGGAGGGAATGTATACAAATAAAATTTAATACATTTAGGGGGAAAGATATTTAATTAAATTTAGATACCATAGAAAATGAACGAGATTTAATTAAATAAATTTAATTAAATAGGTAGGAGAATATAACAAATATAATTAATTAATTAATTAAAATTAACTATATTGTTAAGGGGGAATATTAATTAAATTAAATTTAATTAATAAGAGTGCTAAGGGACGTTTTAGATGTCTACAGATTATTTACTTTATGTCCATGTTCTCTTTATTTCAGTAATTGCATGCTTACATTTGAATCTGTTAAGTTTGATAATAAAGTGTTGCAATATTGATTCACCCCCCTCTCAGTATTTCTTAATCCTTACAATTGGTATTAGAGCTTGAGGCCCTTGGAGAGAAAGTCTTATAGCTTAACGGAGATCCAAAGGATTCAAGCTGTTTGGAAGAAATTTTTTAAGCAGCACTAGAAGACCTGGATAAGGAAAAAGCTGATAATGTTGAAATGAAATACAAGATTAGAAAATAAAAAGATTACATCACAAAACTCAAAGAGCATATTAATATTTCTAGGAGCAAGAGGTAGGAACTTGTTGAGAAAATTGAGAATGAATCATCAGATCAGATTGAGAATCTTAAACATGAAAAGGATGCATTGAAGCTAGAACATGAATCTACCACTATTTTCTTAGCTGAGGAAATTAAACAAGTGAAAGAAGATAAGAAAAAACTTGATGAAGCCTTAAAAGGTACCAATGTTTTGATGAGAAAAATATAGCTTGAATTAGACAATTACAAAATCAAGTATCAGGAATTTGAAAAATATATTCACATCATTAAAGGAGAACTAGTTGAAGAAAAGAATCACATTGAGAAATTTCATGTGAGTAACAAAAATATTGATGAACAACTTGAAAAATAAAAACCTAAAGGTAAAAATATGGGAGTTGGTTTTGATGAAGCCGAATGTTCTAAAACTCAAGAAATAAAATTTGAAGGAAAAACATATGAGGTACCTAATCAACAAGAAGATCCTATACAACAAGAGGAACCTAGAGAGAAGATCAGACCTTTCAGAGGAAGATGCTTTGGATGTAACAAAGTTGGTCACATGAAGAGGGATTGCAAAGGTAAGACTCCTTATAAGCATTTTTCTAGTTATTGTTTCAATTTCTATGAATATAGGCACAAGAAGGCAGAGTATAGAAAACCTGATCAATCAAGCACTAAAAAAGATTACATCAGAGAGGAAAGTGTAGCTAAGATTACATGTTACAAATGCAACAAATTTGGGCACATCACAAGGAATTAAAGGTTATAGGTTAATCAAAATAGATCATCTCCTGCATGTTATAAATGTAACAATTAAGAACACATAGCAAAGTTTTGTAGATATAATGGACCAACGAACAAAAATAAACCACCTATAGTGATAAAGAAGAACATTGGTGATGTTGGTAAGAGTTTGGATGAGTATATGGATGAGTTAAATCAAAATTTTACATAGGAAAGAGGAAAGGACAATAGAAAAATATGGAAGGCAAAGAATAGAGAGAGACTAAAGTTTAGGGAGAGTTAGTAGATGATACTGAGTCCTCGCCTGATGCTAATATTTCTAGATCATCCTAAATGGCCTAGCATGGCCTTATGAGAAGGTTTGGAAAAATATAATGTAATCTATCCAAACCCTTATGTCTAGAATAAGTTGATGCAAGCTTATAGATAGAAATTTTAATGCATCTGAAGTCTATATCAATGACCGCATGGTTATACATATTATATTGGACGATTACTAGAAAGATGGATGACTGGACCTTTGTAGACTTACAAGTTCATGAGGAAATATGTAAATTTGATTACTATGAATTATGAGTTCATTTTATCAAACCATTTTGATCACCATTCGAGTAGAGTTTAAGGATACTAGAGCAACAAGTAAACAAGATAAAATAATTCTATGATCGCGGAGTGTGCATACCCTAATTTTGTGAGTACAAGGTATTTGTTTCATACTGTGAGCTTTGTTCATCATGGATACACCAATGATATTCGATGTTAACGAGAGACCAAGAAACAAATTTAAGAAACATCTGTGTAAATTGATGGAGGATGATCTTGAAGGTGTGTTTTTGTAAACTCCATATGGTGTCATCATATTGAAGATATTAGGGCTTACATACACTCTATGTGTGAGACAATAGGGGATTTTGAAATCTTTCAGGAGATGAAGGACATGATAGAAGAAGATGGAAATTGGAAGGATGAGTTCACATATTTATTTAATTTCAGATATTTAGACTGAGAAATTATAATACATTTATATTTTTATGTAATTTTTATTCCAAGAAATAATTTCATCTCACCAATCATAGACATCTCAAATTCCTTCTGCATCTTATCTAAAAATTCTTCACTCAAATTTTCATTTCTACCAAAAATTATATCATCCACAAAGACTTCAACAATCAAAATGTTATCATCAACAAATTTGAAATATAAATTACTGTCTGCAGTACCTTTACTAAAACCAATCTTCAATAGATACTTGTCCAACCTTGCATACAAGGCTATAGAGGCTTTCTTTAATCCACCTAAATATTTCTTCAATCAGAAAATCATTTTATCTTTATGAGTCAAGGGAAAACCATATGGTTTCTCAATGTATACTTCTTCCAACTCTCCATTTCAAAATATAGACTTAACATCTATCTGATATACCTTGAAATTTTTGTAAGTATAATATGGAAGAAACATTCTAACAAATTAAATTATAGAAACATGAGAAAATGTCTCCTCAAAATCAATACAGTTCATATGATAATATCCCTTACAAACTATGTTGATTAACTAATGAATATATGATGGAGATGATGAAGAACGAGTGATACAGAGTATCAAGATTATAGAAATGGTTAGATTAGTTATTGTTTTGTCATTGATGTCAAGCAATTGATTACTTGTTTTTTATTATGTTACCATATCTTAAGAGAATTTAAATGGGTGACAAATATAGATCAAACAATGATGAAGTAATGATGATATAGTTTTTTTCTACTATATATTTTATGTTATCAAATTGGTACAATTGATTGATCAAGTCATAAATTGCAATGAGTTAAAGTTATGAATGAAAGAGTTACTTTACTGAGCTAGACAAAGTCAATTGATAGAATGTTATTTGAGTCGGTCACAAGTTAAAGAACATCGAGTGAAAGTGAAGCACCAAGCACTGAATTTGAGTTGGAAACCAAGAAGTGAGGCCTCATAAATTGACCTATTGCATTGGATCTTCTCCTTCATTTTCTGAATGTCAGGCGATTTAGGATAAAATTGTAGGGAAAGCTTAGGCACAGGCAATTTATCAGGATTATGCATGGAGTGGATATCCTCTAGCATTTTATGGAGAGCCAAATTCATCTCTTTATTTTGTTTCTCATCCTTCTAGGTCCTTTTGATTATCTTCTTCATGGAATACACCAGATGTTTGACATCTATAGCGCAAGTGTCCATTCCAAGGTCCACTCTCTCAATTTTGAATTCTTCAGTTTCCACTTCATCAAAATTATTTTTAGTTTTGGATTTTTCTATTTATGAAAACCACCATCCCATCTGGCATCCATATCAACAATTGCATCAGTTTTAGGCTTCTTTATTTTAACCTCCTTTCCTAGGAACTTACTTACCATGTTAACATTTGGTAGTGAAAAAAGAAATACACTTTGCTTTCTGCTAATAGAGGACTACAACCAATCAGGTGTACTTATTGGGTTCTTAGCCGGAGAAGTTTGTAGTAAGGTCAAGTGAGTAGTCAAAGTGTCATTAGTGGAGTGTGAACCAATTGAATTTCCTCCTGACCCAAAATCACCAGTATCCAAAATATCAAATACCTGGTCTTCCATAGCTGTGTGAAATTTTTCAGTAACAGAAGCCAAATCCACCACTTCCTCGGTAACAAGGGATTTCTTTAATCTTTTTCTCCTCAGGCTTGTGACTCTCACAGAGGTAGGAACTGTTACCCTAAATAACAACATACAATAGAACAAACATAAATAGAAAAAAAATTACATTTTTAGGAGGCCTAATTAATACCATCCTTCAGATATTATTGATTAACATGTCATTGTTACATTCATTGTCAAATGTCATCATTGTACTCTAAGTATTGATCACATTCCAGAATTTCAAAATTTATAACTAATCAATTACATTGTGCATTCAAAGTGAATATAATGTATAATTTTCCTTTCATATTTCACATTTCATGTCAATTAAAAGAGAAAATTTGTAGAATAGAAAGCATGATAGAAGTATGGAGTAGGGGTCCCGTGTATTTCCTTTTTGTTTGAATGTTTGTTGGTTGTCTGTCAGGTCCTAGGTCTCCAAGTCTAGGTCTTCATCTTCATTTAGGTATTTTAGGGTTTCACTTGCATCATAAGAGAGAAAAGGGTGTTAGATCCAGTTGGATCCAAGAAATACATGGGACACAAACATCATACAATCAATTCCTCTAATGCTGCATATCAATCTGATGAAATCAATGTAACAAGGAAATGTGGATCCACAATAAGTGAAACATAGTATTAAAGGGACTTATTCTAAACATGAAACCTTTTACTATTAATGGTCACTTTGATGTATGTTATTCTTTTTTTCATAACCAGATATCTGAATGAAAGGGACTTAATATTTCTATCTGAGAAACCTTTTTCAGAATTAGGTCAACCTGTTAGTTCAACAAACATAAACAAACCACTCAATATTCATGAATGAATGCCATCCTAGATGAAACTCACACACAAGCATTGATTGATTCATTTTATATGCTGACCTAATAGATTGATTGGTGGCATGTGTGCAATAAGTGAACATATAAATAAGTGAAATGCAATGAGAGTCATGAGCCCGTGCTCAAACTTCACATAAGTTGTTACATGCAAGAAAGATTGTTTACATCTCAGGAGGTTATAGTTCATATTCATAAAGAAGGAGAAGATGATGATGCATGAAAGGATCCATGATGCTATAGGAGATATATGAGCAAGGAAGGGTTATTAATGAACTGGAATATGCATAAATGAAAGGATGAGGTGTTCACTATGTTCATGCAAATTAGAAATGAAAGCAATGATGTTACAGTAAGTATTCAAATGCAGAAAAGGCATAAGAGTTCATTTTGAAGATCAATATTGGAAACCACATGCTTAGTGATTAATAATGTTTTCTATGTTATAAAGTACTTCTATTTACATTTATAAGACAATAGGATTTGCAAAGAGAGAAGATGCATAACAGAATTGACAATTGCTAAAAGAGCTGCAAGTAAAGAACAAAGAATAAGAATTGCGATAACAGTATTTTTGTGTGCTTTCATAAAGTGAAAATTCATAGAAGATGACTATATTCATCATCCAAAGAATTCAAAAGATGCTATGATAGTTCATGATTTCAAAGGAGTACAATTTCTATGCCTGCAATGCATATTTCAAGAGATGTCTTTATGCAAGGTATTTAGACAAATACATCTGATACTGCTGTATTAAAATATAATGTTCATCATGCATACAATGTAGGGGATACAGTCATGATAATGAGACATACATGTTTAAATTAGGGTTCTTATTATGAGTTTGACCCATGGGAGTCACGAGCCCATGCTCAAACCCCATGGGTAGTATCTTCTTTGCAATTAAAAAGAAAGTGTGTTTTTACACTAAGAGGAACAACATTTTCAGAATGTTTTAAACATGTTGTGTTTTCATTTTTTTTGATAAGTTATGCTTATAGTTTCATCAGTAAAATTGAATCTTGTTGTGTTTTTTATAAACATGCTAGAAAGAAAACTTTATATGTTTTTTTCAGACAAAATAATGAAGATAAAGTTCGGTCTCGATAGAGGGACATGTTTTGTTTGCATGATAGGGTTGTCGTGTTTGAAAGATTTTAGTGGAGTGCAGTTAAAACCTAAGTGCATATAAAACTTGCATATGTTTGAGTTCACCATAATGGCTATGTGGGTATATCTTCTTTTGTTGCTGTTGATATTAATGTAACATAGAGAGCATTAATTAAGAGAACGATAACAAGCAAGTAATAGAGAGTGACTTGGAGTGGGGTTAGGGTTACACAAAAGAGCCATGTGATGGAGTTTCAAAATAAACAACAAAAACAACAACTTCAACATACAGAGCAATAATATTAAAACCCCAAGTTGTTGCCAGATATGTGTTTTTAAAAAAAAAAAACCCATAAAAGATGGAGTTATTGAAACTCAATGTTATGCATTTAAATGCATTTAAAGATGCAGAAGTTACAAGAAATGTGAAGGTAACCTATATAGAAGAGAAGTGACAAAAGAGGTCGAGTTAGGGATGTAGACAAGATGCCAAGTGTTGTGTGTTACAGCTAAAGAGATGGAGCCTGCGCTCTTTGAAGATCAAAAGAGAAAGCCGCGGCCACTACAAGTTTCATGCTAAGTTCTCCATAGACCAAGAAGAGAGCCCTAGAATCCTAGCAGCCAGCTGCTAGTATTGTTGTCACAACTCAATCACCACTCATTCCTCCAGTTTCATTCCTAAAGGGGCCCTCTACTCATGCAAACAAAGAAACACAACATTAGAGGTAGGTAGATCAGACCATTAGTAAGTCACCTTAGAAGGTACAATTTTTTGTTCCCTATAATATTGTTGATAATATGAAGAAGATGAATGTTTCTATTTCTATGTTGGATTCATTAGCTATTCCAGGACAAGCTGATTTATTGAAGGAATAACTGTCTAAAGAGACAACAAGTTCACAACAAGATATTCAACATCCTTCTAGAGTGGTTATGGTTAATTCACAGCCCTCTAAAGTTTAGGAAAAGGTATTCAAAGAAGAAAAGAAGCCTGCTAAAGTGCAACAACCAAAAACACAAGTGAGTAAAAATATTGCAAATTTGAAGCAATCAGCGGTAACAGTTGATAAAAAGCCAGAGAAGGTGCAAAAAACATTAGAAAGGGAAGGTAATAAATTTGCAAATAATAACCTCCTCCTTTTTATGTTTCTTTGATCATTGGAAAAAAGTTAGTGCATAATTGTATGGTTGACAGTGGTGCAACCAGCACTGTCATGCCAAAGAAGATAGTTGACTTATTAGACTTGAATTATGAACCTCTTGAGAAAGGGGTGGTTCAGCTGGATGGTACTTCAGTTAAAACCTTATGGGTTGTTAAAAATGCAAGATTGACCTTACACTCGTGTCCAAATTTTTCAATTTCTCAAGATATTTATGTCATAGATCTGCCACCTTATTTTTCCTTATGTCTGTCAAGGGACTTTACAGCTAAAATAGATGGATATTTCTCATTAGATTGGTCCCACTTATATTTTAGAACTAGATATGGTACTAAGGTAACCATAAAGTCAGAGTTATGGGCCAAGGATCACCTAGAGCCTGATAATCCTAGTCCCATCAATGCAAGTTGTGTGATTATGGATCCAGATGAGGTCAATGATACCTCTTCTTATAACACATAGACTGAGGAGGACCCTGAAATTGTTCTAGATGAATGGGCAACCAGAATGGATCAAGATGATTATGTGTTTGATGATGGTTTTGGTAATTACATGATTTTAGAGTCTGATGCAGTTGTGCCTAATTTGATCAAAGACCTAGAATTTGAATATGATTTATCTAACTAGTTATGGGATTTGTATTTTGATGGATCAAGGAATAAAGATGGAATTGGTGTAGGGGGTATGTTAGTTTCACCTGATGGTGATAGATTTTATGCTGCATATAAGTTATCTTTTTCATGTTCTAACAATGTGGCTTAATATGAAA
The DNA here is from genome assembly GCA_018584345.1 of Thuja plicata. NCBI lineage: Eukaryota > Viridiplantae > Streptophyta > Pinopsida > Cupressales > Cupressaceae > Thuja > Thuja plicata. Next base: position 2,823,028 of record MU223914.1, on the reverse strand, counting down.
GTCTGATCTAGGGTTTAGAGTGGGCAAGGAAAAGAAGAATCAAGTGCTTAAGGACATTTGGGGACAGTGAGCTGATAGTAAAATAGGTGAGAGGTATCAATGCTGTAAAAAATGATCTTTTAAAGATGTATAAGTCTAGAGTGTTTGATATTCTAGAAGATTTTGATGCCTTTAATCTCATTTCCATTCTTAGAAAGAGAAATCAACATGTTGATAGGTTGGCTGGTATTAGTGAAAATGATTCAATTACATAAAATAAAGGAATGATTTTAGACCAATCACATGTCAAGATTGTTGTTAGACCATCTATCCCAGATAATGATATAAATTTGAAATTTTTTAATACTGATGAACATATCTTGAGTTTTCTGATAGAACCACTAGATGGTTTCTTAGCTTCTAAAAATAACAAGCATAATCAGGAAATGGAAAATAAAATCATTCAGTTGAAAACTAATAAGCTTCCAAAAGGATTAGTAATTCTGGAGTCTTCTTTCAATTGTGATGATCAGCATAGAAAGAATAAAACAAGCCCATTGATTAAAGATCATTATGAAGAAGTGGAGATTTTCAGAGACAAGTATCTAAAGTTTGGTAAAATAAATTCTCTTGAATAAAAAGAATTGTTTATTGATCTTTTCAGAGAGTATAGTGATGTGTTTGAATGGGATTATGCTGATTTGAAAGGATTTGATCCTCAACTGACCCAGCACACCATAGAATTAGAGCCAAATGCTAGACCAATCAGGCAAAGGCAAAGGCCCATAAACCCCAAATTAGAGCCTTTAATGCTGAAAGAACTAAGAAAAATCCTAGATGGTGGTATAATATTCCTAATTAAGCATACATCTTGGGTTTCTAACTTAGTTCCAGTAAGGAAGAAAAATGGAGAGATAAGACTTTGTGTAGACTTTAGAGACCTTAATAGGGCATCTCTTAAAGATAGACATCCTCTTCCTTCTATGGAACAAATCCTTCAATATGTTTCAGGTTCTGAGAGATTCTCACTCCTAGCTGGATATTCTGGTTATACCCAGATTTTAGTTAAAGAATCTGATCAGTTTAAAACAACCTTTAAAACTAAATGGGGTACAATAGCTTATAGGAGAATGCCATTTGGGTTGTCAAATGTAGGGACCACTTTTTAGAAAGCAATGGACATGGCTTTCAATAATTTAATGTATAAGTAAGTTCTGGTATACCTAGATGATGTTACAATTTACAACAAGATTGCAAACCAGCACATAGATCATTTGAGACAGATATTGCAAAGATGTAGAGAGTTTGGAATCTTTCTTAACCCAAAAAATTCTATTTTTGTAGTGCATGAGGGAAAGTTGTTAGGGTACCAAGTGTCTAAAGAAGGTACTACTATTGATCCTGAGAGGATTTATGCAATTTTGGAACTATCATTGCCAACACATAAGAAAGGATTGTAGAGTTTTATTGGAAGGATAACCTTTGTTAGAATCTTTATTCCTAATATTGAAAATTTGTTGAAACCTTTGACTGCTATGTTAAAAAAGGATGTGCCTTTTAGCTGGACTACTGAGGGAAAGAGGATTTTTGAAAAAATTAAGAATGCTTTGTCCTCAGCCCCAACTTTATCTAGTCTTGACTTCTCTAAATATTTTGTTTTATATGCTTATGGTGGTATTGACACTATTTTAGAAATGTTGGTGCAAAATAATAAGGATGAACAGGAGTAGCCAGTTGCATTTTTTAGCAAAGGTATGTATAATTATGAGAAAAAATATAGTTATGTTGAGAAACATGTACTGGCTGTTATAAAGGCCTTGAAAAAGTTTAAGCATTTGATATCTAGTAAGAGGATACATCTAATGGTTGCACACCCTATCATTAAAGAGTTTTTATTAAACAAAAATTTTAATGAAAAAAGGGCAGGATGGATAACAAGGGTTATATAATATGATATGCAAATCCATGTGACCAAGATGGTTAGAGGCAAAGGTTTATGTGCTCAGATGGTGGAAGGATAAAACAAATTTGAAGCCACTAAAGAGGTTGCCTTGCCCCAAGGTAATTCTATACTAATCAATGATTCAACATCCTGGTTATTAGATATGACCAGATTTCTGCAAACTGGTCAATGTCCAATAAATCTTGACAAGGCCAAGAGAAGATACTTCAGGCTTCAATCTATTCCTTATGTTCTAATTGATAATATATATTATTTATAGGAAAGATTTTTCTGGTATGCTTCTCAAGTGTATAGACTATGTTAATTAGAATAGGATCTTATCTGAATTCCATGATGGATCTTATGGAGGGAATTTCAGCCCTAAGACCGCAGCCTGGAAAATTTTAAGAGCTGGCTATGATTGGCCATATTTATTCAAAGATGCCCATTCATGGGAAATAAAATGCCAAAAGTGTGCTATGTTTGTAGGAAAACAAATGTTGGCAGCATTTCCATTAAAGCCAATCATTGTGGATCTGCCATTCAATAAATGGGGAGTGGACTTCATAGGTCCAATAAATCCTAATTCTAGTGCAGGACATAAGCAGATCTTGACTACCATAAATTATTTTACCAAATGGACCGAAGTTATTGTACTGAAGGAATCTTCTGGAACTGTTGTTTTAAAGTTCTATGAGGACATTGTAACAAGGTTTGGGGTCCCTCAATCAATAATCTCAGATAATGCTCTAGCTTTTGTTGGATCAGCTATAACAGAGTGGGCTGTCAAGAATGGCATTTATTTAAATACTTCTTCTAATTACTATCCACAGGGCAATGGTCTTGTAGAATCTACCAATAAAAACCTGATTAGGATCATAAAAAATAATTTGCAAGGAAACAAGAGAGATTGGAACTCTAAATTGAAGGTAGCCTTGTGGCTAGATAGAATAACACCTAAGAAGGTTATTGGGAATTCACCCTATGTCTTGATTTATGGAAAAGAGGCCAAGTTGCCCATATCTACAGAATTTTCAGCTTTACAGCTTGTTGATCAAATGTTGTTGTTTGAAGAGGAAGATCCTCTTAAGTTGAGGTATGATGATTTGTTACAGCTTGAAGAAGAAAGGAAAAAGGCATTGGATACTATGGAGTTAAGGCAAGCACAAACTAAGAGGTCTTTTGATAGGAGAGCTAAATTGTGGGATTTCAAGGAAGGTGATCTAGTACTCAAGTGGGATGTATTGAAAAGCAGGCGAGAGCAGCATGATAAGTTTGACCATTTTTGGTCAGGCACTTTTGTTATTACCACATGCAAGGAAAAAAATGCTTATCAGTTGTCCACAACTGATGGAGAAGTGGTGCAAATTCCAGTTAATGGAATACACCTCAAGCTTTTCTTTGAGGGTTAGGTTTAGTTTAGGTTTCATTTTCAATAAGTGTTGTCCAAGCACTAGGTCCTTAGGTTGCATAGGTATAGATTAGATGCATTTTTATTTCAATAAAGGTTGCATCCATGGTTCTAGTTTTCTAACTCTATTGCCCTGGGATAAGGTCTAAAGGTCATGTCTAGCAGGAAGACATCCAACAGAAGTCGCCAAAATTGTTACCCTAAATAACAACATACAACAAAACAACCATAAATAGAAAAAAAGTACATTTTTAGGAGGCCTAATTAATACCATCCTTCAGATATTATTGATTAACATTTCATTATTACATTCATTGTCAAATGTCATCATTATACTCTAAGTATTGATCACATTTAAGAATTTCAAAATTTATAACTGATCAATTACATTGTGCATTCAAACTGAATGTAATGTACAATTGTCCTTTCATATTTCACATTTCATGTCAATTAAAAGAGTACATTTGTAGAATAGAAAGCATGATAGAAGTATGGAGTAGGGGTCCCATGTATTTCCTTGTTGTTTGAATTTTTGCTGGTTGTTTGTCAGGTCCTAGGTATCCAAGTCTAGTTCTTCATCTTCATTTAGGTCTTTTAGGGTTTCACCTGCATCATAAGAGAGAAAGGTGTGTTAGATCCAGTTGGATCTAAGCAATACATGGGACACAAACAAAATAAAATCAATTCTTCTAATGCTGCATATCAATATGATGAAATCAATGTAACAAGGAAATGTACATCCACAATAAGTGAAACATAGTATTAAAGGGACTTGTTCTAAACATGAAACCTTTTACTATTAATGGTTACTTTGATGTATGTTATTCTTTCTTTTATAACCAGATATCTGAATGAAAGGGACTTAATAATTCTATCTGAGAAACCTTTTTTAGAATTAGGTCAACCTGTTAGTTCAACAAACATAAACAAACCAATCAATATTCATGAATGAATGTCATCCTAGATGACACTCACACACAAACACCGATTGATTCATTTTATATGCTGACCTAATAGATTGTTTGGTGGCATGTGTGCAATAAGTGAACATATAACTAAGTACAGATAACAAAAGAAATGCAATGAGAGTCACAAGCCTGTGCTTGAACTTCACATAAGCCATTGCATGCAAGAAAGGTTGCTTACATCTCAGGAGGTTACATTTCATATTCATAAAGAAGTTGAAGATGCTGATGCATGAAAGGATCCATGATGCTATAGGAGATACATGAGCAAGGAAGGGTTCTTAATGAACTAGAATATGAAGAAATGAAAGGATGAGGTGTTCATTGTCTTCATGCAAGTGAGAAATGGAAGCAATGCTGTTGCAGTAAGAATTCAAATGCAGAAAAGGCATAAGAGTTTGTTTTGAAGATCAATATTGGAAACCACATGCCTAGTGATTAATCATGTTTTCTATGTTATGAATTATTGTTGTTTATATTTATAAGAAAATAGGATTTGCAAAGAGAGAAGATGCATAACAGAATTGACAATTGCTAAAAGAGATGCAAGTAAAGAATAAAGAACAAGAATTGTGATAACAGTATGTTTGTGTGCTTTCATAAAGTGAAAATTCACAGAAGACAACTACATTCATCATCCAAAGAATTAAAAAGATGCTATGATAGTTCATGATTTCAAAGGAGTACAGTTTCTATGCCTGCAATGCATATTTCAAGAGATGTCTTTATGCAGGGTATTTAGACAAATACATCTTATACTGCTATATTAAAATATAATGTTCATCATGCATACAATGCAGGGGATACAGTCATGATAATGAGACATAAATGTTCAAATTAGGATTCCTATTATGAGTTTGACCCATGGGAGTCACGTGCCCATGCTTGAACCCCATGGGTAGTATCTTCTATGCCATTAAAAAGAATAGTGTGTTTTTACACTAAGAGGAACAACATTTTTAGAATGTTTTAAACATGTGTTTTCATTTTTTTTGATAAGTTATGCTCATAGTTTCATTAGTAAAGCTGAATGTTGTTGTGTTTTTTATAAACATGCTGGAAAGAAAACTTTATATGTTTTTCTCAGACAAAACAATGAAGATAAAGTTCAGTCTCAATAGAGGGACATGTTTTGTTCTCATGACAGTATTGTCATGTTTGAAAGCTTTCAGTGGAGTGCAATTAAAACCTAAGTGCATATCAAACTTGTACATGTTCAAGTTCACCATAATGGTCATGTGGATATATCTTCTTTAGTTGCTATTGACATTAATGTAACAAAGAGATCAGTAATTAAGATAATGACAACAAGTAAGAAACAAAGAGTGACTTGGAGTGGGGTTAGGGTTACACAAAAGAGCTATGTGATGGAGTTTTGAAATAAAAAACAAAAACTTCAACATACAGAGAAATAACATTAAAACCCCAAGTTGCTACCGGAGATGTGTTTAAAAAAAAAACCCATAAAGGATAGAGTTATTGAAACTCAACGTTATGCATTTAAATGCATTTAAAGATGTTGAAGTTACAAGAAATGTGAAGGTAACCTATCTAGAAGAGAAGTGACAGGAGAGGCTGAGCTAGGGATGCATACAAGATGCCAAGTGTTGCAGGTTACAACAGAAGAGATGGAGCCTGAGCTCTTTGAAGATCAACAGAGAAAGTTGCAGCCACTGCAAACTTCATGCTAAGTTCACCATAGACTGGGGATGATTATGAAGTTTTAGCTAAGATATGCCTAGTTTTGAGACCATATTTCATGGATCACTCAACACCTCAGCCACAGCTTAGACTTAGTCCAAGCTTACGGTGGTTGTAAAAAACCATCAACTTCAAAAAACCCGAGTTCAAAGCTTGCATCCAAAACCATCTGTTATGGCTTCAAAACATCTAGAGCCTAACCTCTACAAGCTACTCTATAGGTGTCCCCACACAATGAAAGTCATGGGACTTAACTCATAGTCAACAGAGCTTGAGCTCTTGTAATCCAAGTTCAAAACAAAAAAATCCCAAACTAAAATAGAAATCCATAAAATGTGCCATTTGTTATGGCATATAAAGTTCAAACTCATGGTTTTCCTATAGAGCCTGAGAAGCCCAAGCTTCTTCACATACTCAAGATGTAGATTTAGCGCCATTGATTATGGATTCCAAGTTAAAAGTTCAAACAAGCATGGCGATGCCACAGAGGAGAAAAACCCTAAGTGCAATGAAGATAAAAAAACACTATACAATTTGTTTTACCCAGTTTTGAAATACACTGTCAAATAGATTTAATGCTATGTCAGTTCACATTGCCTTGACATTCCCTTCACAATGCCATGACATTACTTTTTGTGCCACGAAGACAAAAATCCATCCTTTCCATGGGTTGTTAAATGTCAGCTATGAGTTGTTATCGAGCATGGAGTGTGAGTTACTTCAACTTAGCTGTACTGTGGTTGGGTTGATGTAAAGTTAGGGTTTGTTCATGCTAGGGTGACGGGTTATGGTTTGGGTTTTATACCTTTAGGGTAATGCATTTTCAGAGTATATCATGTAATAAGGTTAGTGAAATTAAAAGATGTATGTTTATTCACTAACTTTAGGAGGACAAGTTTGGGGGCTAAACTTAGGGCTTGATTTAGGGCACTTGTTAAGCCTTATGGTTTAGTGGTTTTCTATTTTGGAAGATTTTTGGAGGGAGATGATTTTGGAAATTGGGCCATGTGGGCTATATAGTTGATTTTTTTCTTCGTTAAGAAAAAAATATTTTAGAGAGAAGAGCATATAGTGAACTTCTTGTTCCTAGATGTTTTTTTTGGAGACCATTTTGTAACCAAATTTTGTCAGATTTTGGGTGAAGAATAAAGCTTATGATTCATTTGCCTTCTATATTTTGAGTTTGATGTGTCAAGATCATGTTTTCATCTTTTCTTGCTAGTGCTTATTTTATTGTTATCTAAAAGAAGTGAGTTTTCCACATTCCTTCTCTAGGTAATCAATAATTCAGAACCTTGTAAGTAAAATGTATGTTAGCTAATTAGTCAAGATATTCATGGTTCAACCCTAATAGTAAGATTTGTTAGCCTATATGTTGATCAGAGATCTAAAGTATCAAGCTTAGGCACATAAGATAGGATTCCTGCATTATTGTCCAAAACAAAGTTTGAACCCAATTTCGGTGTATCACCCCACTTTTAATTCTAAGTTTTGTTTTCAAAAGCTTTCCTTTCCTTTTTCCCATTGAGTTACCAATCAAGAGGTGATATTCCATATCTAATAGGAACCATCCTAGAATTTGGAGACTCCTTCTTAATCATATTCCACCCACAACTAGAGAAGGCTTCCATTGTTAGGATAGAGTACTATCAAAGCCCCAATGCCTGAATTGGTGTGGTAATTCTAAGCCTTAACAGGAATGGTAACTGCTAATTTTTCTTTCTTTAATGGGATCTTTATAGGATTTGTTAGAATAGTCCCAAAGGATAAATGAGAGGGGGGGGGTTGAATCAATTATCAGCCAATTTAATTCTTTTCTCTTATTAACTCCAGAATACAATAAAGTAAATGCACATTCAGATAACACAATAGACAACACCACAATTTGGTTATAGGGAAACCAAATGGTAAAAACCCCCATGGGAATTAACACCCACAATGAATTATACTTGTTTATAATAATCCCTGTTAGAAGATCTTGCAACCCTATTAGGATTTTTTCTTTACAATGGAATAAGTATAGTGACCTGGTTAAGGGTCTGACCCTATTAGGAGTCTTTTACAAATAACCTGGTTAAGGGTGAGGACTCACTGTCCAAAATCTCACTACTTTAATGGTGAAGGCTACAACCTTCTGTAGAAAAAATATGCACTATTTCTGATGATGAAATATAGATTAGAAATGCTTTCTTAATCAATTCTAGTGTATTGTAATCTTTCACTTCTTCTTCACATAGATCCTTGATGAATGAAACTCAACTGATATTCTTCTCTGCACTTTCCTGTATCTTTTCTTATCATTCACACTTAGAATTTCACAAATGACTTGCTATAAGTATCTTCCTCAAAGTATAATATCAAGGGACCTGTTAGAAAACTCTTCATAACATCCTTGTCAGATTTACTAATCATGCAAGCAAAATTACAACTATGTAGTGTAAACTGAATAGGCACCACGCTTCACTAAGTCGGCCTCACCAAATTAACTCTAACTTTGCGATCTTGTTGAAACACATTTGGCACCTTTAGATAACTATCATCAACTCATAACTTAACTTGAATATACACATGCATATCCTAAAGATAGGCACAACTCAAGAAGCAATGCAATACGTCAGCTCTGTACAAACAAACTCTAGAAATTGTAATTGCCTCATAAAAAAATTACTCAACACAACTGAAACTTCATATCTGAGTCCACGTGTATGAACACAACATAATAAAAATGTCTACAAAATGAACATAACCATGCAAGTATTGATACCATCATTTAGATATAACATACAGAACACTACTGTATATTATATGTTGTCATCAATGACAAACATACAATCAACTAGCTGCCAGAAGTAAATCTCAACATATGATATTAAAAACCTCTTCAACACATGGTGTCTTCTTTCTTTTTACAATCTTCTCAATATGCTCATCAGAGGTCTCTTTACACTACTACAACTCCTCTGTTTGTGTTTATACTCCCCCAGAGTATATGCTCCCCCTTTCTATATACTCCCCCTTTGACATCAATGGCAAAGGGTGCCATAAACCGTTCAGCACAGGTACTACTCCAGAAGTAGAGTAGTCAACCATTAATCAGTCACTTAATGACTAATGTTCTTGCTAATTTTTCTAATCAGACTCAGGAGAGGGAATTACTCCCAACTTCTCCCTGAGATACTCAAAAGTATCTTTTGATAAGGGCTTTGTGAAAATATCTGCCAACTATTCTTTGGTGCTCACATAGTCCAATTTTACTTCATTATCTGCAACTTTTTCTCTAAGAAAATAGTATTTAATCTCAATGTGTTTTGTCTTTACATGCATCACAGGGTTCTTGGACATGTTAATAGTACTGGTGTTATCACAGTGAATAAAAATAGGATAGTCAACTTGTATATCAAAATCTTTAACCATCTATTTGATCCAAACCATTGTTGAACAATTCAATGCTACTGCAACATATTCAGCTTCTGTTGTCAACTGAGAGATACAATTCTTCTTCTTGCTTACCCAAGAAACCAACCTATCTCCAAGAAGTACTACTCCTCTAGAAGTACTCTTCATGTCATCAAGACAACCTGCCCAATCTGTATCTATATAAACATGAAGTTGTACATTCTCTAATTTAGGATACCATAAACCATAGTCTATAGTTCCCTTTAGATATTTGAATATTCTCTATATTTCCATTAGGTGATTCTATTTTGGTTTAGCTACAAATATACCAATAATGCCAATTGTATTAGATATGTCTGGTCTACATTGAGTAAGATATATAATTTTTCCAATCATAGACTTATATAATGTTTTGTCAACTATTGCAGAATCATCTTCTTTAGAAAGCTTGCTTCCAGTTATCATAGGAGTGCATACTGGCTTACAGTCTTCCATCTTGAAGGTCTTCAATATTTCCCTCACATATTTGGACTAATTTATGAATATTCCTTT
>MU223914.1:2792584-2803606 GCA_018584345.1 Thuja plicata | reverse complement strand
TCTTCAATCTTGATATCTCAAATGCAGAGATTTTACTGATCAAAGTCTCTCTCTTGAAGTCTTGTGAAAATTTCATGGTTTCCTCTAGAATACTGATCTTGTTCTCATAGTCTGATGTTAAAGTAGTTAACAGCTTGTCCATTATATCTTCTTCTGATATTTCTCCACCATTGTTTCTAATTCTAGAAATTGCTTCATTTATCCTCTGATTGTAGGCTATAATGTTCTCTTCACGTAACATCTCAAGACTATTGTATTTCTTTTTCCATGTTTTCCTGCGTTCATTCTTTGCTTGAACATCTCCTTCAAACATGTCTTCTAAATACTTCCATATTGTGTATGCCTTGTCTAATTTTTTGATCTTAGGAAATTCACTATCAGATAGTGCATTTATAAGGGATTCTTTGGCAACTACATTAGCTGTGAATGTATCCTTCTGTTTACTAGTAGCATTATCTCTTGATAGGTCTTTTAAGGAGGGAATAAAAACTTCTTGTGTGGCTATCTCAAAGATGTCAAAACAAACACACTGTAGATGTGTTATCATTTTGTTTTTTCAATCCAGATAATTTTCTCCATCAAACTTAGGGCTCTCATTTCTGAAGTAAGACATATGATCTACCTTAATCTGTTAGGCTTCTTCTTCAAGGAACTTGGCTCTGATACCAATTGTTAGAATAGTCCCAAAAGATAACTGAGAGGGGGGGGGGGGTTGAATCAGTTATCATCCAATTTAATTCTTTTCTCTTATTAACTCCAGAATACAATAAAGTAAATGCACATTAAGATAACACAATAGACAACACCATAATTTGGCTACGGGGAAACCAAATGGTAAAAACCCCGGTGGGAATTAAAACCCACAATGAACTATACTTGTTTATAATAATCCCTGTTAAAAGATCTTACAACCCTATTAGGATTTTTTCTTTAGAATGCAATAAGTATAGTGACCTGGTTAAGGGTCTGACCCTGTTAAGAATCTTTTACAAATAACCTGGTTAAGGGTGAGGACTCACTGTCCATTAGCTCACTACTTTAATGGTGAAGGCTACAACCTTCTATAGAATAGATATGCACTATATCTAATGATGAACTGTAGAGTAGACCTATTGTCTTAATCAGTTCTAGTGTATTGTAATCTTTCACTTCTTCACATAGATCCTTGGTGAATGAAACTCAACTGATATTCTTCTCTGCACTTTCCTATATCTTTTCTTATCATTCACACTTAGCATTTCACAAATGACTTGCTATAAGTATCTTCCTCAAAGTATAAGATCAAGGGACCTATTAGACAACTCTTCATAACATCCTTGTCGGCTTTACTAATCACTCAAGCATAATTACAACTGTGCAATATAAACTAAATAGATGCGATGCTTCACTAAGTCGGCCTCACTAAATTAACTCTAACATTGCAATCTTGTTGAAACACGTTTGGCACCTTTAGATAAATATCATCAACTCATAACTTAACTTGAATATACAAACACATATCCCAAAGATAGGTGCAACTCAAGAACCAATGCAATACGTCGGCTCTATACAAACAAACTCCAGAAACTGTAACTGACTCATAAAAAAATTACTCAAGACAACTGAAACTTCATATCTGAGTCTCTGTGTATGAACACAACATAATAAACATGTCTACAACATGAACATAACCGTGCAAGGCTTGATACCATCATTCAGATAAGTACATACATGACACTTCTATATATTGTATGTTGTCATCAATGACAAACATACAATCAAATAGCTTCCAGAAGTAAATCTCCAACAGGATTGATTGTACCTGCAAGATAATTATTAACAAGAAGATTAGGATAAAAGTTCTTATTCTAGGGAATGAGAGCATTTTGAGGCTCTGCATAGGCTTCATCTTCAATTACTCACAATTTTCCCAATATTGTGTCTTGTAACCACCTCTCAATTATCCATATCACATTGAATGTTCATGATTGTATATTATCTTCCTCCTTTCTACCCAAATCCAACTCAAATATAGGTTTTTCCTACACTCTATTCAAGAATTATGAATCTAGCACTTCCTCTCCATATTCTTCCTCAACACCCTTGATATCAATAAGAAGCCACATACTAACAATCTATTTCAATGTGAAATGAGACCATAGTCTTTTCTATACTTAAAACTCATCCTCGTAGTCCTCCTAGTAATATTCCAGCTGGAACATGTGAGTAATATTATCTTTCATTCCTAGGTAGGTTTGTGCAAATCTTTTACTATCAAATTTGGGATGAGCCACATAATTTTGGAAGTTAAATATTTTAATATTTTTCACCAAATTCAAAGCATTAGAATTAGTTTTACAACAATAATATCCGAGTTCAACAGGAAACACTATCCCCCCCAAGATCTTTGCCTTTCAAGATTTTTCTTATGAGTGCCAATTGTCTAGAGATCTCTGCAAGTACTAGATTATCCAATACGTACCTAGGAAATTTTAAGGGTTCAAATTTAATTTCACCTACTCTTATATATGTGAATTTAGGGAACTGTATAAAATAGCTACCATAGGTATTAACCAATTGGACTACTTCTTTAGAAAGCCTCTTATTCAAGTTTCCTTGTAGCTCAATGACTAGGCGAGCCAAAAATACATTATTTACTCTATTGAAATTTTTTGAATACCTCTGTAACTACAAGAGAGGGTAATATTCATAGATTTTCATTCCTGGGACCCAAGGTTCATGTGGTAAACTAATCCATACCCTAGTACACGCTAAAAAATATAAAATGAAGGAGGACATATAAAATCCTTTCATTCTGACAAAATTTTCCAAGCTTTCATGTAATCTTTCCTCAATTAGCTCACCCCAATCTAGAAATTTATGTCCATTCAATAATACCTTAATGTAGAAAAACATCTAGTGTTCCCAATAAAAAAGTATGCTGGTTCCCTTTAACCCTATTCAACAGAATTACCAAATCTCTAATCTCCAAAATGAAATGTACTCTGGTGAGGGGACCTATGGAGTCGAGAAATGCCCTTTTTGGTATTCGACATCCAGCTTCTGAAAATTACACTTCCATACTCCTTTCTAGAGAAGAATGAATAGGTTGTTCCTATAGTCCACACTTTGTACAACTCCTTAGCAGGGATTTCCATAGCTCTCATAACAGTTCCTCTATCTAATCTCACCAAAACTTCCCCAGAATTAGTACGGGTACATTTTGATTTCTATCATATCTATTCATAAATTCCAAAACTAGCTCAGGGGAAGGAGCCATAGTGGGAAATGTTTCCACTTCTATCAAACTACTTCAGTTTATCATGTCTACCATTGAGCCTTCTTTAGGATCTTTGAGCCTCTCTAGAATTTCTTCTATAGTTACTTGGAGAAGGTATGTATCTCCCATCTCTGGTATTAAACTAACAAGACTAGAGGAACACACTAAATTTTGTATAGCAGGCCTATTGTACTTCATTTTTCTAATCATAAAATCTCCAGAAGATAAAAAAGGAAACCAAGTAGAGAATTTCAACTTACTATACTGCACAGACTGCAAAATCAGCAAAGACAAAGCTTGACAAACTCACTAGAATTTATCCAATTTGACACTCTTTCGCACCACTGAGATTACCTTTGTCCATTTTTTGCTCAGCCAAATTTGGAATGATTTAGCCAAAAATGTAGAATGTTGCTGCTATTTATTAGGAAAAGGTGGGAGATTTGCCTAAATCCTCGACATGCTTAAACATTCATATCCCCAGACAAATTCATGATTAAATGACACCAATTTTGACATGTCATTAAATAACGGTCATTTAAAACCATTCAGAATCAATGTGTAATGATTACCTTTTCCAAAATAAAGTGTTTACAATTTGATATTGATTATTTCTCCGTACTCCACCTATAACCTTATTTGAACATCTTTAATTCCAATTTTGTATATGCAAATATCAGACTTTGAACTTTGAACTTCAAACTTAGAGGTTCAAAATTCAAAGTTCAAATTGAATAAAATGGACTAGACCCAAGTCTCACCAAGAAAGCTATGACTAATTCATTACTTGTTAAGACACAAGAACTTCCGCTTGCACTTTTTATGTCTTGAACTTGGAACTTTAAAAGTTGAAAAATAAAAAATTAAATTGGGAGTGACCACCTACAAGATGACTTATCCATAATGAAGCCGCAGTAGAATAAGACACGCAAGAATAAATTGAACATTAAATTTGAAGTGAGACTTGGTTCAAATGAGAAGTTCAAAATGCGAAAAGAAAAACTTAAGACAAAGAAGTACAAAATATACAATTAGTCACCAACAAATGTTGAGGGGTAACAACCCGGAAGTTATTTTTTATTATATATTTGGTAGTTTTGGCATGAAAAGGGAAATGAGTTTTAATTTCACCAATTCTTTAGAAGTTTGAATTTTGGAAATTTTTATGTTTGCATCATTTTGCGTGCCACCCAGATTTGTGTTAGGATCTTGTTGGAATTTTTAATTTATTGGAGTGGATTTTACTCCATGTTTCCAATCATCCTATGGCTTTACTTTGTGTTTTATGGATTCATGGATGAATCTGTACTCCCAGAAAAGTGCTCGGTTGAGTGTGTTTGTGAATTTTCATGCAATATTGGCTTTCTTAATATTTTAACTCTTGCTTGTTTTGGATTTCATTGAGATGCATGATGATGGTTTCCATGCCCACCCACAAGAACATTCAATATGCCTTGACGGGATCTTGTGAGTCTTGTACTCTTGGCTTGAGGCCAATCGAGTCCCTTTTAGCATTTTGGGAGTTTTGGGATCTTTGGAATTTTGTGTTGGATTGTGTTCATCATTGTATAATGAGAGGGTTTATGTTTGGGTAGAGTGTGGAGTATCTTCTCAAGGTTACCTCAATTTGGAAGTGGCTGATCCAAAAACATGTAGGAGTTATTAATAAGTGATAACTTAATAAACACATGGGGTAATAAAAATTAATAATAAATATAACTTTTGAATACTTGGCCTCCCAAGGGAGTCGATCAAAGGTGAGTCACTATCTTTCCTCCCATGGGATTTGATCAAAGAATCAATATTTGGGCTCCCGACAAAGTTGGTCAAAGATACATTCTGAGCAAGGCCTCTCAAGGGAATTGATCAAAGACTCGATGCTAATTGATCTACTATGAGACAAGTGATGATACTTCACTAGAGTACCAACATAGTAGAATATAGAGAGCTCTAAGTAATGAGTTGAGACTTGGATTGAGATCCATTTGGGTTTTCATGTCTCTCTTGAGTCATGCATTGTTTTGCAGGTGTGTAGCCTCTTGTATGTTTTGTTCATTGTGACTGTGGTCAGATTTCTATCTCCATGAGCACAGTGGGGTAGGAATGAAAGTTCCACATGGTTGGGTGGAGTTTCTAAACTTTAAAACTACTGGGGACCGATGTACAGATGGTGGAAAACTTTCAGTGATGAAGTTCTCAAGCATGATGTGCTCTTTTCTATCCCTTATTTTCATCTTCATGTATTATACTTCTACTTGATTTAGATTCTTAGTTCAACTTAATTTTTTCTTTCGATGCACTCATTGGTCCATAGCCTTGACATGCATTTATTTTTTAATCCCTAGTGTGGAGCTATATTTCTTTTCATGATGTACATTGGTGTCAACATGCCTACTCATTTGTTGAACTGAGAATCTTGTTCGTTGCATTTTCGGAAAGGATGCCTTCTTTATAAGACCTTGCTTAATTATTTTGGGTTGTGAAAAAAGTGTTGATTTCCTAGAATTTTTTTAGTTCCATATTAGCATAGATCTCATCAATATCTTTCTAACACTTTTTGAACAGAGTCAATCAGTCATCAGATGCAAAAGTTATGGACTCCAGAAGGTCATGTTGTCTTCTCCGACTAGAATGTTGTTTCTAGTCATTAGAATGTCATTTCAAGTCATTATAATTTTTTTTTTTTGAAGAAAGGTCATTTCTAGTCATTATAATGTCATTTTTGGGAAGAAAGGTTGTTTCTAGTCAATTTTATGTTGGTTTTGGGAAAGTTCATTTCTAGTCAGTCTTCTGTCATTTATGGGACAATGGATACTTGTGTAAATTTTATGGAAAACATTATCACCATTCCAGATACCCTTTTTTGAGTTGAGACCATCCTATTCATAACATATTAGTTTTGTATTTTCTTGTTAAGCTTATCTCATTCTTGTATGTGAAACTCATGCTTTGGTTTATGGATAGAATGGTAAATGAACTTGTATGGTTAACCATTGTAGGAAATTTAATTTGGACATAAAAAGAACATATTTATTTGGGTAGATAGTGTATTAAATCCCTCTTGTAGTCCTTGAAAATTATCTAAATCCCCATTGAGTTATCTCATGAATGTGTGTTCTCTGTTCTGAGTACATGGTCTAGGGATTGACAATCTTTGGAATTACTGAAAGACTTTCACCTGTGTAGGTGTACATATGATTATGCCATGTTCCCCAAGTTTATTTATATGTTTAGATGTTTATATATTTCACTTAGTTACTCTATTATATTATTATGTAACTAGTTGTAAAAAGAATTATTAGCTCATATTTTATCCTTGTGTTCCAAGAATTCCTGAGTAGGGCATTACATCTGGTATCAGAGCCCATGTTCTTATGATGGGATCTTTGTGTTACACTCCTATTGTGTTTAGTGTGAGTAGTGTGTGGTTTTTTACTCAATTTATGGTTTCCACTTCTTTCTTATGGCCTTAGCATGGCTAGTGGTGTTTGTTATACATATTTTTATCCATCTCTTGTTTTTATCTTCAGGATGCCTCCTAGATGTGGATGTGGTAGATGGAATGCCCATCAAGATGGCCACAAAGAGGAGTATCATGAGGAAGAGAATAGAGAGGAAGAAAAACATGAGGACCACTAAGAGGATCATAGATATGGTTATGGTGGTAATGATGAAAGCCCCTAGTTTTTTTAGTTACTGAAAGAGCTTATAGCTCGGTTGGGACCTTGTTATGAGGATTCTTATTAGGGTGATTCTTGGATATCTAAGCATTATGAGAGGAGAGAGCGTGAGAATTATTGTATGCCACCAGTTAGGAGAGGCATGGGAGTGTAGGATGAGGAATCCATCCATATAGGATTGATGAGAGACCTTATGTGGTCTCGACCACCTTTCTTTGATGGTAAGGAAAATGATAGTAAGGCTGAGACATGGTTTTTGGACCTTGGACGTTGCTTCACTATGAATCCTTTTGTGAGAAACCTTTGAGGCCATTGTACCATCACACACCTGAGGGAATTTTCATCTACTTGGTGGGATATATAGGAGAAGAAGCTCTAGTTGGATATTTCAACCATCTCTTTGGAGATATTTGAGGAGTGGTTCTGTGATTGCTTCTTTCTAAGATGTATAGAGAGGCATGTGTTGATTATTTCCACGAGCTCCGACAGGGGGCTATGTTAGTATATTAGTATGAAATTTTTTTTTTGAGCTAAGGTAGTATTCTAGCTATAACCATGATGAGCTCCTATTGGTAAAAAACTTTGTTCAAGTCCTTAATGGCTTCATTATTGGGGATGTCTAGTTTCTCAAGCCTAGGAAACTTGCACTTTATACCAAGAAGGAAAGATTAGCTAAGAGAAATATTGCTAGGGGTAGTAGTGGTAGGAAAGGTGCATAGATTCATAGTGCACAACCTTTAGGATCAGTTTCATAGGGTACAAAGGTACGTATAGCTCACATGATCATCTCAGGTACAATCATCACCTCTTAGGGTGGGTCACCAGTAGCACCATAGGAAGCATCATTGGTAGGGTCAATAGAGTGTCCATGGGTTAGGAACCCCAACACCAAGAGGTTTTTATTTGCACCATGATAGATGATCTTAGTCTAGTTTTCTGACTCAGAGTGTATGACCGAGTTATCAATAGTCCAGTGCTCCTTCAACAAGATGTCGTTATGGTTTAGGAGCATGTTTATTTTGTGGGAAGTTTGGAAATAAGGAAGCAATGTGTCCTCATAGATCATCTATAGGACTGAGTTATAGGGAAGCTATATCTGATCCTATAGTTGGGGAAACATGTAGATCCCATAGAGTTATTGTGGCGGTTGATAACTATCAAGATGAGCACTAGGGAACCATTGTTGACATTATAGGTGTGTTACATGGTATATCTACTTCTATGTTATTTGATTCTAGTATTTCAGATTTTTTCATTTACCCCTCCCTTGTTCAATGATGTGGGTTAGTGGCACCATGACAAGTTGATAGTTGGTAGGTTGAGTTAGTCACATGTTCCATATTGACCATAGACTCTCTTGTTCGTGGTTGTGTGTTGGATTTGGGAACCTTCACCACCACTATAGACCTTCGCTTCCTACCCTTAGGCTCTTATTATATAGTATTGGGTATGGACTAGTTAGCTTCCCACCAGGCGAGTATTGATTGTCAATGTAAGTTGGTGTAGTGTTTTGATGACACATGTGGGCATGTTGCAATTTTAGGGGTTCATAGACCTATTTAACTTTGAATAATCTCAACTAATAAGATGAAGCAGAGTATGCAAAAATGATGTTAGATGTTTGTAGTGTCTTTTAGTGATCTTGACAGAGTTGAGAGTTGAGAGGTTACTCTTGATGATCACCCACTTCTTCGTGAGTTTGTAGATGTGTTTCCAGATGATATTCTAGATATGCCACCTCAGCATGATATTGATTTCTCAATTGATCTCATTCCTAGAGATGAGCCTATTTCTCAGGCACCTTATAGGATGACTACTTAGGAGTTGAGTGAGTTTGTTTATAGTTAGAGGAGTTACTGGAAAGGTTCCATATTCATCCTAATGTATCCCTATGGGGTGCACTTGTCATCTCCATGAAGAATAAGGATGGATCCTTGCATTTGTGCATTGACTACTGACAGTTGAATTAGGAAATGGTAAAGAATTGATTTCCCTTGTCGAGGATTGATGATTTGTTTGATCACATGAAGGGAGCTAGACTATTCTAAAAAATAGATCTTAAGTCATGATACCATCAACTTCATATTCATGAGGCTAACATTCATCTGACAACTTTTTGTACACATTATGGGCATTCTGAGTTGACGGTTGTGCCCTACGGGCTCACCAATGTACCATCAATGTTCATGAGTTTGATGAATGGTGTGTTCTTCTTCTATCTTGACCACTTTTTCCTTGTATTTATGGATGATATCTTGATATATTCAAGGACTATGGAGGAGCATGAGGTCCATTTGCATTAGGTATTGTAGTATTTACGTGACCATTAGTTGTATGACAACTTGGCCAAATGTGAGTTCTTCTAGACTAAGGTGAAGTATTTGGGCCATATCACCTCTGGAGAGGGTATTTATGTGGATCCTTCAAAGATCCAATATATAATGGATTGGATAGCATCAACTAGAATTTATGAGGTTTGTAGTTTCATGGGTTTAGCGGGTTACTACCTTTGATTCATGAAGGATTTATCTTAGTTGGCTTATCCTATCACTTCTATTCAGAGGAAAGGGAAGAATTACATTTCATTTGTGCAGTGTGAGTCACTTTTTGAGATTCTTAAGGAGTGTTTGACCAATGCACCTATCTTGGCAGTTCTAGATCTTGCAGGTGAGTTTATGGTGTGCATTAATGCATCTTTGGAGGGTGTTGGGGTAGTTCTTATGCAGGAAGGATGAGTGATATATTATGAGTCCCAAAATGTCAAGGATCATGAGATGAACTAACCCACCCATGATTTGGAGTTAGTGGTGGTTGTGCATGTGCTAGTACATTGGAGACATTTTGTTTTGGGTCACAGGTTTGAGTTACAGAGTGATCATCATAGTTTTCAGTATATCTTTTCTTAGACGAACCTGAATGCATGACAACATCATTGGATGGTGTTTTCCAGTGAGTACAATTTTGATGTTCATTACATCAAAGAGAAGGAGAATGTTGTTGCAGATGCCATTAATAGGAGAAGGCATGAGTTATTTATTCTATCCCTGGGAGTAAATTTGTATATCTGTATCCTTGAGGTTTTTCCTAGTGATTCTATTGACAGTGGGCTAGCATCCCATACGAGATTCACGACATGGATTAATAGCCTCTTGTGGATTTTATATGTCTAGTGGTTGTATTGGGCATTAATAGGTCAATATTTTGGTGCAATGACAACCACTAATTATAAAAAATGGTATCAAATCTTGGTCATAGGTTTGAATCACGCAGGCCATGACAAGTGACGATGGGAGGGGGGTTGTTGGTAGTGGGCCAACATCCCTTGTGGGATTCGCGAAAAGGTTTAATGATATATAATGGATTCTATAATTCTAGTGGTTACATCAGGAATTAACAGGTTGAACATTAACAACAACCACTAATTGTAATAGATTCATGGTATCTGGAGGTTAGAGTGGAGATTGAGTCTGGATGTACCCTTGTAGGGCATTTTTTAGGATACTCTTTAGATTCAGATGGACTTTTTCAACACCATGATCACATTTATGTGCTGGTGTCAGGTGATCTTTGTTCTTTGGTTATATTAGAGGCACATTATGCATCGTATCTTACACACCCTAGCATCAACAAGATGCATGCCGACCTTAGATAGTTGTAATTTTGGGTAGGGAGGAGGTGTGATATTGCTGATTTTGTTGTTCGGTGTCTAGAATGCCAGAGAGTGAAGGAAGAACATCAACATCTGGCAGGTCTTTTGCAGCCACATTCCATTCCTGAATAAAAGTGGGACACTATATCTATTGATTTAATTATTGGGTTACCTATGTCATCACATCGTCATGATGATATTATGGTTACAGTGGACAAGTTGTGCAAGGTGGCTCACTTTTCACCCATGAGAG
Organism: Thuja plicata; assembly: GCA_018584345.1. Classification (NCBI taxonomy): domain Eukaryota; kingdom Viridiplantae; phylum Streptophyta; class Pinopsida; order Cupressales; family Cupressaceae; genus Thuja; species Thuja plicata. Next base: position 2,792,765 of record MU223914.1, on the reverse strand, counting down.
ATTCATATAATGTTGTTTCTGTAGTATGTGTGTTCATGGAGGATATAATTCAATTGCATGAGATGCCTCGTAGGATTATTTTGGATAGAGATCTAGTATTTAGTTCAGCACTATGGGCACTCTCCACCATACTTTGAGTATGTTGGTTGTATTTCATGTTTTGCCCTGTTCCTTGTCTTAT
>MU223914.1:2734433-2745115 GCA_018584345.1 Thuja plicata | reverse complement strand
TAATTTAAGTGATGCTTTGATTAAACTATAGCCGTATCCTCTCCCCTCGCCTTCGTGGATCTTGGGTGAAGAGAAAGCTTAGCTTAATCAAGCCTCTAGAGAGGCCTATCTAGAGGGAGCACTTCCCTTTTAGAGGATGACCTCAAACCGGTAATCCCTTCGCCCGGTATAGAAACAAGGTGCGACCCAAAGGTTCGCTTTATCCCTGCAAGCTCGGGCGGGTCGTGTTCAATGGTAGTCTATACTGAGTGAATATCCCTCAACATATTTGCATGGTTGAACTAGAGACTTAAGTGTCTCACACCGTACAAACCGATTGCGGGGATGCCATGAAATCTTACTAGCAACCATAAAGTAGTAGCCTACCTGGTTCACCTCCGAACGGTGACTTATTATAGTGCAAGGGGAGGAAAGAATCTCCCCCCAAGATTCCCATCATACATGTCCTAGGGTATTGTGTTGCGAAAGAGATCTTCGTAGCATGGCGACAATACCTGGAAAAAGGCAAAAACATGGGTGCCCTTCTAGGGGTTACATGCTGTGTGAGCTAAAGGAATACCAAGAAATGGGACTATAATATTTCATGCGAAGCTAAATTCCTTAGGTAGTTACTGCTTGAAATGTCTTTCGATTTGCTAGACCCAGTAAAAACATAAGTGGTTTGAAAGAATCACTTGAAGATACACAATCAAAATATTGGAAAGATAGAAATAAAATCCCTCAATGTCACAAGTGATTGTATCCCTCAAGGTTTCTTTGTCCCTTGTTGGATTGTTTTAAGATGTGTGTTTGTTATTTTCTAGTTTGTGTGCTTAAAATTAGTTCTTGCAATCGAACAATTTGCCCTAAATCAGACTGAACATAAAAAATTTGCCCAGAATTTCAACACACTGCCTTAGTCTCAGTCGGCCATCTCCGCTCTGGATCTGCTTGAAAATAGTGACCTTCAAAATTTGACCAAAATAATCAAAAATTTGACCATCTGCCGGACCTTGAAACCATTTGTCCTAAATTATTCATCCAGTTGGCCAAAATTGATTTTACAATGACATGACTAGTTTTAAGAAGCACAAGAAGGCCAAACTTCCTAAATCTTCAGTCCTTAGAGAGAAAAAGGAAACCACTCATAAATCCAAGGAATTCCAGCACATTGCAACATCTGTCAAACAAGGAATTGAACACCGCGAGAAAATTGACAAAATCATTTATAACAATACCGTTTGCAAGTTCATGGCCAAGTTCTCACTCAATATATCTTTTATCACTCTTGAACAATACGATTAGGAAACACCTGAGTTCTGGATCATTCTTCCACCTCTTTCATCATCATCATCATCCTTCCTTTGGAGCATTAGATCAAAATCAAATCAAATCAAATCCTTAGGTTGAAAGACCTTAATCAGAGCATTGTTGACCTTCATCCTCAAACAAACACAATATTGCTTGTAGACCATCAGTCCATCTCAAGTAATTTAAATACCTTAGTGATATCCCATTTTTCTTGAGATCACAAGTCCATCTTCAAGTAGGATAGATATTTCTTTAAATCCTTTGTGTTTGTATCATCATAAGGTTTAACACGCTTAGGTTTTGTCTCCAAAACATTTAAATCAGTCAATCAAATTATCCAATCAATCCAACCAATCCTCAATTAATCAAATCAATCTCCAATCAAATCAAATCAATCAACCAATCATTTAATCGATCAATCAATCAAATCCAATCCAATCAAATCAAAGATCTTTGCTCCAATTCATTTTCCACATGTCCTTGTCTTTAATTTTTCTACCATTGTATGGTTGTCACTCGATGCCAAGCCAAAAACATGAGGAGAACAACATCCAACACTAATCGTGAAGAGAATCCATTTGCCACACATTACTTTCATGGAAGTGGGGTACAACCTGAGGAAGTGGCTGAAGAAACTAAATTAGTGGACCAAGATGAAAGGCCCAATCAAGTGATTGACTTCCTTAGAGACCCCTACAATTTGGAAATGGTTGAGAAGGCCATAATGCATAACAGTAATGAGATATTTTTGAATCTCATCCATAACGGTGTCAAAGTTCTCAAGGACTTTGATGAAACACTCCTTACCAGAAATGTCACTAAAGCCACTACCACCACTTCAACAGTAATGGCTTCTACTTCAAATGCTACATCATCACGTGACACTGGTAAAAGACCTGCTAGTGAACCTCCTACATCAACACAAATATCAGCGCCCGTATCAACAACTGTATCAATACCCCAGTTAACACCCAAAAAAATATAGAAAATCATAAGTGCTTTGCCCAACAACACTACTCATAATAGCACTCAAATGATGACAACTCAAGGAGCAAGTGCTAATGTCAACAACATAGGGAAAGTTTCCATGCCCTTGACCTCCTTGTTCCAAACAATGGGGGCAAAAACATCCGTAAACAATACATCACAAACTTATTAGTATATACCTCCCCCGATGATTGGTATGACCTCCATGGGATTTTCAGCTGCACAATTTGGAGGAGTTGGAAGTTATGTACCCCTGTTTTTCACACAAAGTACCACAGATGTCACCCAACAGATCAATGAGCTCAAAAGTATTGTACAAGGTCTGCAAAATGGGGGCAAGAAGGAGTTCTCTTTTGAAGAGATTTGTCCCTATCCATTTGACAAGTCTATCACAATGCAACCATTTCCACCAAACTTTGAGATACCTAAATTTGAAAAGTACAAGGGAGAAACATGTCCCCTCCAACATCTCAAGGAATTTTTCATTGCATGTCAAGAGGTTGCCTATAATGAGAACTATTTGAAAAGACTTTTCACTAGGAGTCTTGGAGGCGCAGCCTTGGAATGGTTCATGGCCCTTTCTTATGGGTCAATTTCTACCTTCTCTGATCTTGCAGAGAAGTTTGTTGGACAATATTCATATAACATTGAGCATCAAGCAACACTCAGTGATTTGTGTAATACTAAACAAAAGAATGGAGAAACCTTTGCTAGTTTCTTACAATGATGGAGACATATTGCAAATCACATGCCATGGAAAGTACCTGATAATCACTTAATTGACATCTTCACAAAGAATTTAATCCCTAAGATGTCCTTCCAAATGAAGATGGCTTCACCAGATACCTTTGAAGCCCTTGTCAAGAAGGGAAAAGACATTGAAGATGGCCTTTTGTAAAGAGGTACCATCAAACATTATACTCCTTCCAATAATGATAAACCAAAATTTTGGAGTAAGAACAAAGGAGTCATCAATGATGGAGTGACTGATGCCAAGCACGTTCAAAATGTTCAAGCATCCAACAATACCAACCAAAACAATCGCAATAACAATCAGAATCAGTACCGCAATAACAACAACAATCAGAATCAAAATTAGCCCAATTAGAACAATCAGAATCAAAACAATCAGCAACCGCGTAATCAATCATTCTTGTTCCCACGCAACAATTATAACAACAACAACAATAACAATGACAATCGACAACGACAACAATTCACTACTTTAGTAGAGCCTTTAGATGTGATCTTCAAACAACTCGCGGACCAAGGAATGATAGTTTACCCAAACACTCGACCTTTTGATGAGAATCAACCAAAACCTGTTTGGTATAGAGAAAATGAATATTGTGATTATCATCGCATCAAGGGACATGATACCAAGAAATGCATGAAGCTTAGACACTTTGTGAAAGATCTTATTGAAGATGGGAAAATTTAGGTTGAGGGTCAGAATGCATCCTCATCTAATGTGAAACTCAAGGTCTATGATAAACCTTTCCCACCTCATAATCAAAATAATGCATCAAATGTGATTCCTTATGATTATTCTACCAATACCATTACAGGCCATGATCGAACATGTGGAAGTCTAGATGAAAATGACATCTTTGGGTTTGATTCCCTTTGTGGCCACATTGAAGAAGTTGACACGCATGTTAATACCATAAAGCTCAAAGCTGTTGATTGTAATGCCACTACACAAAGACCCAGAGTCACTGTTCAAGCTGCTGATATACCTTCTACATCTAAAAATCCACCAGCTGCACCATCTACTGCTGCTCGACCTACCTCACATTTTGACTTGTTGTCCCAATTGCGAAAGACACCTGCATAGATATCCATTCTAGAGCTCTTGACAACATCGCCAATCCATAGAGAAGTCCTTGATAAAGCTCTAAATGAATCCCGTGTTCCTGAGAACATTAATGCTGCACAATTCAAAGCCATGATAGGAAACCTAGCCACGTAAGAACATCTGGTTTTCACCGATAAAGATTTTAGTGGTCCCGATCCTCATCATAATAAACCCCTCCACATAGAAGGTAAAATCCATTCCACAAGAGTGAAAAGAATCCTTATAGATGGTGGATCTAGCCTCAATTTTTGCACATTGAAAATGATTCATAACATTGTTCTTTCTGAGGACCTCATTGATAAAGACAAGAGAATTACAATAAAAGCTTATGATGATAGAGAATGAGAAAGCAAGGGTATGATCACATTGCCCTTACAAGTGGGCCTGGCCCTGATTGAAACTGTTTTCCATGTACTAGATCTTGATTTACCTTATAACATCTTATTGGGATGTCCATAGATACATGCTATCAAAGGTGTACCCTCTACCTATCATTAGTGTCTGAAGTTCCCACATCATGGTAGAGAAATCACAATTCTTGGAGATCCTGAGCCCTTTCAATATTGCAAGAGATTGGAAGGCACACAAGCTAATTACTGTCCATTGAATGAATTTGGCCGACATTCCAATCAAGAACCCCCTGGCTCAGAAAAGGCATCTGAAGCATCAAATGAAGAACACAAAGGAAAAGAAAAGGTTATTGAGGACATAGTTACTAAAGACAAACCTTCCTCATCTGGAGAAAATGCAACATTTACAGACCAAGGTATGAGAGAATATAAATTTGAAAGTGCCTTATGTGTTGGGCAACTCCCCTTATCTCCAAAGTCTTATGGGAGACCATCACCATTACCCCTTTCCAAGGATAAAACACTTGTGCATTGCAAGTCAACTATTTTTGAACATTGGGGGCCTTTTTCAGATGAACACATGGAATATAGCGTCCTTGATTGGCTCTATAATGATGAAGAAGAACAACCTATAACTTTCCCCAAAGGAAAGTATCCTAAAGTTACTCCCATTATTGAAAATATGGGATATCATGGTACCGGTCTTGGAGCTAATGAAACAGAAAAGAAGAAAATCATAACAGCTAATGGCTATCCCAAAGGACGTGGATTGGGTTCCGTAGAAACTAAGACTAACTTCGCTAAGGATTATTGTCTAGCTACTTCAGATTCAGACACTGAGGAAGAGTTCTTCGAAATCTCTTTCCAATACATTGAAGATGACCTAACTGATAATAACCGTGTCCTCACTATTAACCAGGCTGACCTTTCATCCCCTATTTTACCCCTCACAAACCCTGAATTAGTTGACTGGGATCAGCAAGACTCACCACCAGCTTTGGATATATGCGATTCGGATGAGGTAGTTTTAGACCTCTTTGGACTTCGAGATCTCCGAGAACATGAACATCATATATAATATAGTGAACAAGCCTACTTTGGTAGCCAAGTCAACTCTCTCAGTCGCAGAAATGAAAAAGAAAATAAAAATCAAAAAAATGAAAATACATCCTCTGGTGAAAACCTCTTGCAGGAACCTAAGGATGAAGAAAAAGACAAAATAAAGCATGATTCCTCTAGTGAAAACCTTTCTGAGGCACTAGAGGAGGGAGAGATTTAATTTCCATTTATATCACCAGAAGTAGAAGTATCCTCTATGATCATTGAAGACACCATTCCAGTCAACCTTTGCCCAGAAGAAAATCCACAAATCACTTACATTACAACTTCTCTCAGTGATCAAGAAAAGAAAGGCATGACAACATTTTTACATAAGCACAAAATCAACTTTGCCTGGACTTAAAAAGTCATGCCTGGGCTTGATACAGATCTCGTTATGCATCATCTTGCGGTAAATCTAAATACAAAACCTGTCAAACAGAAGCTTCGCAAGATGCATCCTCAAGTTGCATTAGTAGTCAAAGTAGAACTTTAGAAGATGCTGGATGCAAAAGTAATCAGACCAATTGACTATCCTAAATGGGTTTCTAATAATGTACCAGTAGGTAAGCCTGCTAGGGGAATTTCTATCTACACTGATTTTAGAGATCTCAACCTTGCATGTCCTAAGGATGAATTTTCACTACCCAATATTGACATTATAGTGGATTTGATGGCAGGACATGAAATGTTATCACTTATGGATGGATTCTCAAGTTACAATCAGATCAGGATAGCACCAAAAGACCAGCACAAGACTGCATTCACTACACCTTGGGGCACTTTATGTTATCAAGTAATGCCTTTTGGTCTTAAAAATGTAGGAGCTACTTATCAACGAGCAATGACTACTATCTTTCATGACCTTTTGCATGTTATCATGGAAGATTATGTGGATGATCTTTTAGGCAAATAAAAAATAAGGGAATCTCACATTCCTATCCTTACTACCATCGTTGAGCGACTGGAGAAATATAAGCTTAGGCTGAATCCCAAAAAGTGTGTCTTTGGGGTACAATCAGGTAAGTTGCTGGGATACATTGTATCACGTTGAGGAATAGAAGTGGATCCAAAGAAAGTGAAAGCAATCCTGGAAATTCCACCACCCAAAAAATTGAAGCAATTATGTAGTTTGCAAGGAAAATTACAATCTATCAAAAGGTTCATGTCACAACTGACTGACAAAGGGCATCCATTCTCCCACCTTCTACGAAAGAATGTCAAGTTTCAATGGGATTGTTTGTGTTAGAAGGCATTTGAGAAACTAAAAGCTTATTGGCTAATCCACCAATGTTAGTTCCACTTGTTGCTGGTTGTCCTCTAATTTTTTACATATCTGCTACAGAGGTTGCTTTGGGAGCCCTCCTGGCACAATTAGATGATAATGACAAAGAACGAGAAATTTTCTACCTCAGCAGAACTCTCATTGGCTATGAGTTGAATTATTCCCTGATTGAAAAAGCATGTTTGGCCGTTGTTTTCTGTACACAGAAGCTGTGTCATTATATGCTTAATCATAAAGTTCATCTTGTTTCTAAAATTGATCCACTCAATTATCTCCTGGCACGCGCTGCTCTTACTGGACGTGCAACAAAATGGGTTATGGTTCTTAGTGAATTTGATATTGTTTATGTGGATCAAAAGGCCATCAAAGGACAAGTGATTGCAGATCAGTTAGCTGAAGCACCCATTGACGGTAAATATCCTCTCATCACAGATTTCCCAGATGAATCAGTTTTAAATCTTGCCCCAAGTTCACCATGGAAGCTGTATTTTGATGGATCCTTCACTCAGAAAGGATCACGGGCAGGAATTTTGTTTGTTACACCAAAAGGGGATCTCATTCCTAAGTCTTTCAAGTTACAATTTCCTTGTACCAATAATATTGTAGAATATGAAGCCCTTGTACTTGGACTTTGACAAGCCATAAAATGGCAGATTCTCACGTTATTGGTGCTTGGTGATTCACAATTGGTTATCAAGCAAGTTATGGAGGAATATCAAACAAAGGATGAAAAGATGCTTCCCTACCGCTGAACAGTTGAAGATCTCAAGACACATTTTACTGACCTAACATTTCAACAGATTCCTCGTGCCAACAACAAAGCAGCAAATGCAATGGCAACAATTGGGTCTCTGATCAATATGCCTGAACACAACACATGATGCGAGTTTCTTGTTGAGAATCTTACAGTCCCTGCCTATGACACGTCGAATTCTAAAATGGTGTGTGAAATTTCTGATCCTAATTCCCCGTGGTACCAAGAGATATATTCCTACTTGCGTGATGGACACACTCCCCTTACTTTAACGCCTAATTAACGTAAAACCTTCACTCGCCGAACTTCCCGATACACAATTCTCGCTGATACCCTATACCGAAAGCATTTTGATGAAACTCTTTTAAGGTGTCTGAATTCAGATGAAGCACAAACATCCTTAGAGGAGGTACATCAAGGAATCTGTGGGGCTCATTCTAGTGGACTTACGTTGGCCAAGAAGTTGTTACACACTGGATATTACTGGCCTACTATGGAGAAAGATTCCTATAATTATGTGAAGAAGTGTGTACCTTGTCAGCAGCATGGCGATTTGATACACGCTCCCTCCAAAGCACTTCAACCCACCATCACCCCTTGGCCCTTTTCACGTTGGGGTCTCGACCTTGTTGGCCAAATTTTCCCTAATTCATCCAATGGCCATAATTACATCCTGGCTGCTACAGAGTACTTTACCAAGTGGGTTGAAGTTGTTCCTCTCACCTACACTACTGAAAAATAGATTTCAAAGTTTATCCTAAAGTATCTTATCTGTCGCTATGGCATTCCTCAGGACATTAATACTGATAATGGAGGAAATTTCAAAAACAAGGATGTCACAGAGCTATGTAGGAAGTTCAGCATTACCCACCATACCTCTTCCAAGTACTTTCCGCAAAGCAATGGTCAAGCTGAGGCTACAAATAAAACCATTCTCTGAATCATCAAAAAGACAGTCAATGAAGCTGGCCGTGATTGGCACCTTCACCTCAATTCCGCCCTTTGGGCTTATCGCACCTCCATTGGAACCCCCACGGGAGCCACTCCCTTTGCCCTTGTTTATGGTACTGAGGCTATTCTACCCATCGAAATTGAGCTCCCTTCCCTTAGAGTCTCTCTGAAGAATCTATTGTCCGAAGAAGAATACAGAGTTGCCCGCTTGCAAGAGCTAGAACTCCTTGATGAGAGACACATCAGTTCCCTAGACCACCTCTGCGTGTATCAAAATCGCCTTCGCCTTCAGTTCAATAAAAGGATCAAACCTCATCAGTTTGACGTTGGTGATCTTGTCCTGCAGCATAACATGAAGAACCTCCAGAATAGGGAAAAGAAAGGGAAGTTTGAACCTAATTAGTTGGGTCCCTTCATTGTTACAGCAAAGTATGGTTTCGGTGCCTATCAGATCGTGTCTCCAGAGGGAGATCCGCTCCCTGATCCTATAAATATTGTACATCTCAAGCACTTCTATGCTTGATCAGTCAGTAGTCCGTTGTATAGCATAAATTGTTTAGAAAATTCAAAAAAATCAGAAAAGCAGAAAATTTTAAAAACATTCAGAATATTCAAAAAATCAAAAAAATCAGAAAATATCAAAAAAAAAAAAAAAAAAGCTTGAAAAGAAACAAAAAGAGAAATAGAAAAATCCGTCCATATGTGAAAACCACTTCGGTGGCGCAATGGATAAGTACCATGGTGAAAACTTGTTTCAGGCGCCATGCATAGTCAGATCCACCATCAATTCTCACCATTTGTCTATATCGCTTGCATTGCCTTTTCATAATAAGTGTCGCTACCCATATTTGTGCAGGTAGTCTTTTGACCATTGTCTCGCTTCCGCAATAATGATTCCCACCCGACTTAGCTTACCAAATCGCAAAACTGAGCTTTGTTCTAGACATAGTGATCACAAACGTTTTACATCAAATCTGTAGGACGGTTGAATTTCCTATGATCATTCTATTTACAAGCAATTGCCAGTGAATTTCCATTTTTCTATCAAATCGAATCTTTAGCCCATCAGGATGCATCCTTCCAGTGTCGGTTGTTTTATCAATCATCCCATCAAATTGTTCATGGCAAGAACTTTTGGACTGAATGACCACTTGGTCAGGATGCCTTTAATTGATTTTATCTTGTGTTTTAGTAGGTCCTTATCATGACAGCCTCGATCTTCTATATCCTAGTTTGTTATGGTGCGTATCTAGTGAAATACGTGTCTTTTGTGGTATGATATGCTTATCATAGTTTGTTAGTGCATTTATATTTTGATTTTTAGTTATGACTATGTATGCCTCACTGAGGGAAGGATTTATGCATCCCATAATCCTTTAAAAGATCTAGGTGTACTGCATCTCCTCATGAGTAGCACTTCATAGGTCTCTTCATTTCTAATATCTCACATTCTTGTTCCTAACAATCTATTTGTTTGAGAGTCTAGTCCACGCAAAGGAACCATGTCACTTGTGTTTTCTAGCACATGGTGCATAACTCCTTTTGCAATATCAAACTAGGGTGTGCTCTCCAATATTAACACGGTATTAATCCCACTATCATATAGTTAGTCTTTGCATAAGTAGTTAAGTCATATTGCACTTTGCATTTTTCTCTTGGCAAGGTTTCTATTTATTTCCCTATCCCGATTGGGGCATCATGTCCCCGATCTAGCCTAGATCTCCCCACAAGAATGTGTCTTGTGACACCATCTAATTTTCCCCTCTTTTCTCTTCTTCCTCTCTTCTACCTTTTTTCGAAAAAATTCCATAAAATTTATATTTTCTGTTATTTTCTTGAGGGGGCATCCCCCACCATAATTATTTTTCTCTCTGGGGCTTCTCATTTTCTTTTCTTTGACGCAACGTCACTTTTGACGTTGCGTCAAAGAGGGGCAAAATGTAGACGTCCAAAATCATCCTTATATTAATTTAATTAATATCCCCATAACATTATAGTTAATTTTAATTAATTATATTTGTTATATTCTTCTATCTATTTAATTAAATTTATTTAATTAAATATGATTCATTCTCCTAAGTATTTGAATCTAATTTAAATACTATCCCT
>MU223914.1:2705252-2726544 GCA_018584345.1 Thuja plicata | reverse complement strand
TATATATATATATATATATATATATATATTAGCACATATTTTATCCTTGTGTTCCAAGAATTTCTTGGCGGGGCATTACAACAGCTACTACATGTATTTTATAATGTAATTTGGAGGTTTAAGTGATAATTCTCTTTATTTAATCTAGCAATTTTTATGTTTTCTAATTTGATATATGGATATTTTGTAAGTATTTTTAAAGTATAAGAGTTTTTTGGTAACTATTAAATATACCTTATGTAACGAAGCAAAGGTGTGCAAAAATGACTCCACTAATCTTGAGAGGACGATTATGTTAATTTCAACATAAATATTATAGTGATTTCAGGAAGCATATACGAGTAGAAATCAAATAAAAATAAACATATAACACAGTGATTATAATGGGGAAAACCCTTATGGGAGAAAAACGCCACACTCTAAAACTTGCATAATGTATTATCAAATCAACAAAAGATTAGAATACATTTTTAATGCAAGTTCTTACAAGAGTATCACCTCAACTCAAGCTTGGAGGAACTTCACTAGCATCCTTCTAGAAACCTATCTCACAAACAAAACTCAAGGCTAAAAAATCCTCCTCAAGCCCGCCTTTTATAGGCTTCTCATAACCGGTTTACAAAACCATGAGCAATGTTAGTAATAACTAAGAGGGGGGGGGGTTTGAATCAGTGACCTAAAAAATATTCCAATTAATCAACCCAAAAACTTAGTACCACAATATTAAGCCTCTAGTTATCTTCAATCCTGTAAGATGAATGCCTTCAAACATACTTATTAAATAACTACTGCTCGGAGTTCTTTGTTAGAACTTATTCTTTATGTTTACCAAATAGCAGTCTTTCAATTTATCGAAAAAATAGTAAATTACTTAGAGTATATTGATCAATCCAAATTAGCTATGTGTAATGCAAAACACTAAATTAATGACTCATAAACACATTGACACATGGCTTTTTAATGTGGAAACCCTGTTAAGGGAAAAACCTTTTGGGACCGGTAACCCAAAACTTTCACTCTTTTGAAGTGAGCTTGGTGAAGAGCCAACCCTGTTAAAGGTTACAAACACACTGTTAGGTGCGACCTTATTAGAGGATTTAAAAGATTAGTTTATCACTTGATATCAGGAATTTCTATGCTACCTACCTTGTCCAAAGTATTCTGGTTTGTCAAATGGTATCTGGCATCTCATGCTATCTTCATGATCAAAATTTTTGTTACTCCTTGGGATGTATCTCAATATAGAAAGGATCTTTAAATCCTGCTTGGTTAAGAGACTTTCTGAATTAATGGTTAAACTAAAAAATTATGATATGTTCACATATACAACTTATACTTGCAGATTTTTAGATCTATTATAAGCTCATCTTACCTTTATGATCGATGTATCATTTTAATACCTTTTCTCCACTTTTGTTCTGCTCGGTGATGCTATGCTTTGTTGCTCAGTGTCCGCAGAAATATTTAGCTCTTTCCTCAGCTTGATTGATCAGGACTGTATGAAGTTGTTCTTCATCAGTTTCTCTCCAGCATACTCTTTTTCATTCACTCCCCTTAATTCATAATTAATTAATTTGTCTCTTTATAGACATGATATCACCATTTTTAGGTTCTTGATTTTATTGATTTTGGTGTGATCCACAATCTTAGCCAATCTGATTTAAAGAAAAACTCATGTTTCATCTCATAGAAATATTCTTGCCAACTGGACAAAAAAACTTTAAATCATTTACTTATCTCTGGCTTTATCTTGTCGATGAAAACAATGATAGCTACCAGTTAAGTCTATATTTAGCTCTGCCAGCTAGATATTTTGTCATTTCTGAAATTCCATTAACTTCAGTGTTTTAACTCTTTGATATCTTTGGTCAATACTCGAGTTCTCCTCGGGCTTCTCCATTGGGGTTGGACTATGATTCTAGCCATCAGGTATGCTTGTGATTCTGCTCAACGGTAATTCTCATCGAGTTTCTTGCTTGGGCATCATAGTGACTTAACTTTCAATTATCTTTGTCCATCGGGTTTGACTAGCCGTCGGTGTTTGAAGTCACATAGTGAGTGCTTGTCTTTTATGCATTACTGAAATCATAATATTTATCTCTTTGATTCTATGAAGTCTTTGACACTTTGATCATAACCAATTAGATTATATCAAGTTGACATCAATGGAAATATAATCCATTAACTGATTTAATGTCTTGCATTATCTTTCTGCATTTCAGTGATCAACTTAACATCTTCAAACATTCATTCAGTTACATGTAATCAATCTCTCCCTTTGGCATTGATGGCAACACACTAAATTATCATACTATACTATTACTAATACAATATGAAATATAATAGTTTCATCAATATTTATTATTGTAACTATTGTAAAAGTTTGGCTTTTGGTAAGCTCAAAAATAGCTTAGATTTGTTTCTTGCGGAGTGATTTCTTCAATCTTCAATCCCTTCACTGGATAGATGTAGCATCTAATGTCTTTGTTCTGATATGTGCTCTGCCTTGTCTATTCCTCTTCTTGATAATTTTTTTTCCTATGACAACAATCTCTCTCTTTGTATGAACTCTCTCCCTTTGTTACTTCTCTCCCTTAGTTGGATATTTCATATGTAATCAATCTCTCTTCCTTTGAATATTGATTAACTTTTCCTTTTGATTCTTAGGAACTTCTCTTCATAGATAATGATATAATCTTTTTTGATCAATGAGATAATCTCTCCTTTATGATAATGAATCTCTCTCCCTTATGATAATGAGATAATCTCTCCCTTTGACAATAATGCCAAACAATTCTTGTTCTATATCATCTTTTATCCCTTTATATAATATATTCCTTGAATTTCTCTATACATCAGCAATATAATGTCTCAGTTTTTGGTGTATATTTGTACCTCACCATGTATAGATGTATCTTTTTTTGTTCATCTCTGTGTTTTAATCAACATGAATGATCTTCTGATTATGTGTAGGCTGATGCAGCCTCCTAGTAATCTTACTAATTGATAGACAAGGGTTGGACCCCTAGTCTCTGTCTCAGGTACTCAAATGTATCTTTCGGTAATGGCTTGGTAAATATATCAGCTAATTGTTCCTTTGTTTGAACATATTCTAGTAGAACCTCATTTTATTTCACTTGTTCTCTTAGATAGTGATACTTGATAGAAATATGCTTAGTCTTAGCATGCATGAATGGATTCTTAGAAATGTTAATTGCACTGGTATTATCACAATAGATAACTACTGGTTCAAGAATCTTCATATTCATACCTTCCAACAACTATTTGATCCATGCAATATTGGAGCAATTTATAGAAGCAACCACATACTTTTCTTCTGCAGTAGACTGAGAGATGCATCCTTGCTTCTTGTTGATCCATGTGACAAGTCTATCACACATGAAGAATGCTCCTCTAGTTGTTCTCTTTCGGTCATCAATGTTTCCATCCCAATCAGTATATGTATAAACTTGTAGCTCAGATTTTCCTTCTCTTTTATACCATAAGCCATAGTCCTCGGTGTTCTTCAAATATCTCAGAATTCTCTTGACAACAGTCATATGTGATTCTTTGGGAGTAGCAGAGAATCTTGCGACTATTCCAATTGCATGTGCTATATCTGGTCTAGTATGAACACCATACATTAGTTTTCCAATCATTGATCTATATAAGATCTTATTTACCTCATTTGATTTGTCTTCTTTTGTTAGCTTACATCCGGTAGCCATAGGTGTTCCAACTGGTTTGGAATCTTCCATCTTGAATATCTTTAGCACTTCCTTGATGTATTTTGACTGAGTGATATATATGCCTACATCTTATTGAAGAATTTGTAAACCAAGAAAGAATTTGATCTCCCCAAACATAGACATTTCAAATTCGTTGCTCATTTCATTAGCAAAGGATTTTCATAACATTTCATTTCCCCTAAAAATGATATCATCAACAAAAATTTTAGCAATCAGAATATTACCATCGGTGTCTTCTTTTAAGTACAGATAGCTATTTTCTCTAGTTCTTAAAAATTTAATGCTAATGAGATAGGAGTGAAGTCTTTCATACCAGGCTCTAGGTGCTTGTTTCAATCCATACAAGGCTTTATGTACTCTACATACCATGTTTCTCTTATTTGGATCAACAAACCCTTCTGGTTGTTCAATGTATACCTCTTCTTCCAGTATTTCATTTAGGAATGCAGATTTGACATCCATCTGGTATACCTTGAATCCTTTGAATGCAGCATAAGAAAGTAAGATTCTAACTCCTTCTATTCTAGAAACAGGTGCAAAGTTTTCTCCATAATAAATACCTTCTTCTTGTGCATACCCCTTGCATACTAACCTTGCTTTGTTTCTTGTAACCTCTCCATCCTCATTCAGCTTGTTTTTGAATATCCATTTGATATTGATGACATTCTTGTCATCTGGTCTCGGTACTAGTGTCCATGTACTATTCTTTTCAATCATAGCACTAACCCATTCTTCATTCTCAAGTGCAATATTAATAGATTTAGGCTCAAAATCACAAAGTAAAAATCTAGTGTTTACTGACTTACTTCTTATTCTCATTCTAGCCTGCTTGTCTCCTATGATTTGATTCTATGGATGATGTCTTCTGATATACTTGGAAAGTTTTGATTCAGCTTTGTGTTCATCATTCTGATCATCTCTTTGACCTTCATTATGATCTCCATCACTCAGAACATAATCTTGAGGATTTTCCTAATTTTTGGTAATTGTAGCTTGATGCTCGGGTGCAATGTTATGTTGCTTGGGAGTGCTACACTATTTCTTGAGTAGAGTGTCAGGTTTTGTATAAATAAACCTGTTGTATTCCTCTGGTTCTCTTCTACTTTCCTTATCATTCTTTTCTATAAATTCATCTATTTTCACATTTGCACTTTCAATGATCTTGTTAGATCACTTGTTAAGACATTTATAAGCCTTGCTTTTGGTTGAATACCCTAGAAAGATACCTTCTTCACTTTTGGAGTCAAGTTTTCCATTTCTATCATCTTTCAAAATATAAAATTGACTGCCAAAGATTCTGAAGTAACTTACATTGGGTGTGTGACCATACCAAATCTCATAGGGTGTCTTCTTTGTGTCCTTCAATTTTACTTTGTTTAATGTGTAGACAACGTTACTGACAGCTTCCCTTCAAAAATTTTGAGTGATTCTCTTCTCAATCATCAATGTTCTTGCATAGTCAACAATTGATTTGTTTCTCCTTTCAGCAATTCCATTTTTCTATGGTGTTCTTGGTGCAGAAACCTATCTTTTAATTCCATGCTTATTGCAATAGTTAGTGAATTCATCTGAAATAAATTCCCTCCTCTATCTAACCTTAAGCATTTTAATTTCATTTCAATTTGTTTTTCTACCATAGCCTTATACCATTTGAACATCTTGAATGCTTATGATTTATCTTTTAAGAACATAACTGTCATCATTCTAGAATAATCACCAACAAAGAGAATAAAATACCTATCTCCATAGTAACTCTTTGTCCTCATGGGTCCACATAGATCAGTATGGACTAATTCTAGAATTGCATTAGATGTATTGGTTTTACTCTTGAAACTAGACTTTGTCATCGTACCGTTTTGAAAATTCTTGCACATGATATGCTCGGGCTTAGTCATGCTTGGTAAGCCTCTGACATTCCTTTTATTGATTATCTTTATCATGTTTTCAAAATTCACATCACACAATATTTTGTTCCACAACCATATGTCTTCGTTTCTAGCCATTAAACAAGTGGTGTTAATGTCATCAAGATAGAAAAGGTTACCTTTTGTCTCCTCACTGGTTTCGATCAACCTTCTTGATTCATTCATGATCTTTGCCTTCTTATTTTCAAATGCCACTTGGTGACCTGTATTATTCAGCTATGAAACACTTAACATATTATAATTTAGTCCTTTTACCTAGTAAGTATTTTCACTTTTGATCAGGTTATTCAACATTATAGTTCCTTTACCTTCAACTGGACAAGGTTTATCATTACGCATTCTTACTGAACCACCATTATAGTATTCAAAAGTCTCAAACTTTTGTTTATCACCAGTCATATGGTGAGTGCAACCACTATCTATGATCCAGACATCATTCTTACTAACCTTAGATATGAGTGCAGTTTCTACATACCTTTCTTTTTGTTTGTCTGAATCATCCTTCATGGCTACAAATACCATCTCAATGTCTTCTTCTAATTCGGTGTCAGTGTCATTATCTCTATTCTCAGCTAGGTAACAAGCTTTCTTCCCTTTGTCCTTGTAGTCTTGGGTATCTCTTTTATTAGATTTTTGGTTGCTTTGGTAATCTCTATTATCACCTCTATCAAACTTCTTCTCATATGACCTGTCATCTTTTCTTCTATTTGGACATCTTGCAACAAAGTATCCAAACTCTTTATAATTGAAACATACAAGTGGTAATTTACCTTTGTATCTACCTTTGCCTCTCTACAATCTTCTTGTCATTAATGCTTCAATCTCATCAAGTCCTTGATCCTCATTATCACTTTCACTATCATTTATAATAGCATGTCTTTGACTTTAATTTATTATTTTAAAAGAAGATTTGATTGCAGATTCTATAGATGGTAAGACACTATTATCGAAGTTATTCATCTCAAATGAAATCAGTCTACCAATTAGACTATCTAGAGTAACTGTATTTTTTGCAACTTCTCTCATTTCTTGAATAGAAGAAACTCTAATAACATATACAGGCAATAAGGCTCTTTAGATTTTACTTACCACTGTATCCTCTTCAAGTACACCTCCAACTCCTTAGATAGCATTGACCACCTCTTTGATTTTGCAGCTATACTGAGTGATATTTTCTCCTTATTTCATCCTTAGGTCATCAAACCTCCCTCTTAGACTTTCTTCCTTGGCTCTTAGTACATTAGCATCTCCTCCACGTACCAACTTCAACTTATCCCACATTTTCTTTGTAGAGGTGCAGGTTTTGACATCTTCAAACTCAACATCAAAGAGTGATGAGGTAATTTCTATCATCATGCAATTATGCTCATGCTTTTCTCTCAATTTCTTGAGAGTGTGAGGTCATGTAGGCAACACATATTTAGTATCAAGGTGTTGAGTAACATCATTACCAATACCTGATAAGTGGAGTCTTGTTCTTCTTTTCCATGATGCAAAGATGTCTTTATTCAACTTGGGCACATCTCTTCTGTTCATCTTGTGATCTTTTTCTTGAGCTGTTAAACTCCCTTTCTAAGCACACAAGCTCTGATACCAATTGTTAGTAATAACTAAGAGGGGGGGGGGGGTGAATCAGTGGCCTCAAAAATATTCCAATTAATCAACCCAAAAGCTTAGTACCACAATATTAAGCCTCTAGTTATCTTCAGTCCTATAAGATGAATGCCTTCAAATATACTTATTAAATAACTACTTCTCGGAGTACTTTGTTAAACATTATTCTTTATGTTTACCGAATAGCATTCTTTCAATTTACCAAAAAATAGTAAATTACTTAGAGTATACTGATCAATCTAGATTAGCTATGTGTAATGCAAAACACTAAAGTAATGACTCATAAACACATTGACACATGGATTTTTAACATGGAAACCCTGTTAAGGGAAAAAAAACTTGGGACTGGTAACCCAAAATTTTCACCAATCTGAAGTGAACTCGGTGAAGAGCCAACCCTGTTAAAGGTTACAAACACACTAGTAGGTGTGACCTCGTTAGGGGATTTAAAAGATTAGTTTGTCACTTAGTATCGAGCATTTCTATGCTACCTTCCTTGTCCAAACTCTTCTGGTTCATCAAATGGTATCTGACATCTCATGCTATCTTCATGATCAAAATTTTTGATACTCCTTGGGATGTATCTCAATATAGAAAGGATCCTTAAATCCTACTCAGTTAAGAGACTTTCTGAATCAATGGTTAAACTGAAATAGTATGATCTGTTCACATATACAACTTATACTTGTAGATTTTCAGGTCTATTATAAGCTCATCTTACCTTTATGATCAATGTATCCTTTTAATACCTTTGCTCCACTTTTTTTCTGCTTAGTGATGCTAGGCTCTGGTGCTCTGTGTTTGCAGAAATATTTAGCTCTTTCCTTAGCTTGATTACTTAGGACTGTATGAAGTTGTTCTTCATCAATTTCTTTGTAGCATCCTCTTTTTCATTCACTCCCCTTAATTCGTAATGAATTAATTTGTCTCTTTATAGACATGATATCACTATTTCTAGGTTCTTGATTTTCTTGATCTTGGCGTGATCCAGAATCTTAGCTAATCTGATTTAAAGAAAAACTCATGTTTCATCTTGTAGAAAAATTCTTTCCAACTGGACAAAAAAACTTTATATCCTTTACTTATCTCTGGCTTTATCTTGTCTATGAAAACAATGATAACTACCAATTAAGTCTATATTAAGCTCTTCCAACTAGATATTTTTTCATTTCTGAACTCCATTTAACTTTGGTATTTTAACTCTCTGATAGCTTCGGTCAATACTCTAGTTCTCCTCGGGCTTCTCCGTCGGGGTTGCACTATAATTCTGGCTGTCAGGTATGCTTGTGATTTTTCTCATTGGTAATGCTCATCAGGTTTCTTGATCGGGCATCACAGTGACTTAACTTTCAGTTTTTCTCTATCCATTCGGTTCCACTAGCCATCGGTATTTGAAGTCACATAGTGAGTGCTTGTCTTTTATGCATTACTGAAAGCATAATATTTTTCTCTCTGAAGTCTTTGACACTTTGATTATAACCAGTTAGATTATATCAAGTTGAAATCAATGACAATACAATCCATTAACTAATTTAATGTCTTCCATTATTCTCTACATTTCGGTGATCAACTTAACATCTTCAAACATTCAGTCAGTTACATGTCATCAGAGCAAAACCTCCTTAACATGTGTTTCCCAAGATAGTCAAAATCCAAGTTAAAAATATACTGTCACGTCCAAAGTCTTATCCCCTATATTTGACCCTTACAATTGTCATCAAATGTGTCATATAATCTCTAAAAATGGCCCTCCTATATTATACTACAGACAAGACATCTTTTGACAACTAATATAACTTTTTTAGAGGCATGGAAACATAGAAAATTGCCAGCTACCTTTTGGAACTATTTCTAAGAAAACTTTCAAGGTTGAGACACATGTTTTTCAACATTTTCACACTTTTCCAATACCTTGAAAGAGTCAGGGGATCCATATTATCATGTACTTTACTGATAGGGGCGAAAAAATCCCATAGAATTTGAACACCATCTAAACTCCTCTATGCTCATGGGCTTAGTTAATGAATCAACAACATTTACAAAAGTTTCTATCTTCTCTAGCTTTACCTTTCCATCCTCAACCACATGTCTCACAAAAATATATTGTACATTAATGGGATTGGTCTTGGCGAGAAATTTTGGGTTCTTTTCTTGGCATATTGCCTTTTGACTGTCACTATAAATTGTCACTGCACCCTGTTTGAACTCTATATCTGAACACACTATCTTGAGCCAAATACATTTGTTGAAGGTTTGAGTAGCTACCATATACTCCACCTCTATAGTGGACAAAGAAACCACAACCTGTTTCTTTCTCATCCAACTAATTGCACCACCAGATAATGTAAACACATATGTACTGGTAGATATTCTTTTATCAATAACTCCAGCTCAGTCTAAATCAACATAACCTCCACTATCTAAGGAATGATCATTTCATGTTCTATACAAACATATAGAGTACTTTGAGGTACCCCACAACTATAGGAAAACTCTTTTTATTGCATCCTAATGTGCTCTTCCTAGATTATACATGTAACAACAAAGTATTCCCACTGCTTGGGCAATGTCTGATCTTGTACACACCATATCATACAAACTTCCAATAGCACTTCAGTATGGTATTTGAATCATTTTTTCCATCTATAATGGGGATGTAGGACATTGTGAACTAGAAATATTTATTCCCATCATAACAAGAACACACAACATTCTAGAATCCCATCTCTTATAATCTCCACCCCCAGAATGTGCTTTGCTGCACTAAGATCTTTCATTTCAAACATTGCTGAGAGGTGATATTTTAATTCTATAATCAAACATTTTACTTTGCTAATAAACAACATGTCATCAACATACAAGGTAATAACCAGGATAAAATTACCATCAAATTTGAAATATATACAGTGATTAGATTTAGACTGCACAAATCCCAAACTCAATACATACATATCAAACTTTTGGTACCACATCCCAAGACTCTATTTTAAACTATACAAGGACTTCTTCAACTTACATACCAAATGACTTTTACCTTTCAACACATAGTGCTCTGGCTGTGTCATGTAAATTTCTTCCTCAAAATCTCAATGAAGGAAAGTTGTTTTCATATCCATTTTCTCAATCTCTAGATCATACACTTCTACAATAGAAAGAAAAAAAAAGAATGGATGTCATTTTGGCTAAAGGAGAATTTTTTTTTTCCATAATATACTCGATCAACCTAGGAGTAACCTTTCACAACCAATTGTGCTTTGTACATCTCAATGCTTCAATCTAAACCTATCTTCTTTTTAAAAACCCATTTACAACTACAAAGGTTCCATCCTTCAGGCAATGGTATAAGATCCCATGTATCATTATTTTTAGGAGCTTCCATATCTTCCTTCATGGATATTTTCTAGGACTTTGAACCATTCATACCAAGAGCCTCTTCTACAAATATCATTTCATCAATGTTATTATTCAACAAAAATATGCAGCTCCAATCATCAGGAGAATATCCACAACTTTCAGGCGATTTCCTTTGTCTAGTAGACCTTTGAACAAGCTTGGGTTTAGGGTCCTCTTCTCCCTCTGATGATTCAGAGATCATAGATATCTCCTCAACTTCTTGTATTTATAGGGGCCTTGATTCAATTTTCTCCGGTGTAAAAGGTAGTTGAATCACATATTTATTTTCTTCTATTTGATCTAGCGGAATTGTAATAAAAGAAGGCTTAGTTTCTCTAAAAATAACACTTCTGGAATAAAATACCTTTTGGGCAACACGATCCCAAATCTTGTATCCTTTCACATTGTAATTGTATCTGATGAATATACATTTAACAACTTTGTTATTCAATTTTGTCTTCTTCTCCTTTTGCACATGATCATATTGGAAGATTGTTGAGCATGTCAAAGATTTTTTATTAGATTTTGTCTATGTGTGCTGACATTAATGTTTTGTTATTGATGTCAACATTCTATTGCTATTCTAGACAATGTATTTTTTTAGTTGAGAGGATTTCAGTTGTTTAAGTGATATTCTATTGATATTGTGATGCAATCATATGTGATGGTTCAAATAGGTCTATAGTTGATTTTGGTCAACTTACAAAGCTTTGCATTAAAGTTGGAGTGAGTTATGATTGATTTAATTGGTGCTAGTATTTTAGTGTTCCTACTATTTAGGATTTTGTAGAAACCTAAAACTGGGTAGGTGTTCTCTTATCAATAAAATCTACAAATCTCAGCAAAATGCTCTAAATCTTATCAAAATATACTAAATAAAGTTTAAATAGACATTTATCAATCAAATTGGGATAAAATTAATTAAATATGTTAGCATTTTTTCTTGCATAAACAATTTTTAATACGACAGTATAGTTGTAAACTTGAATGCAGACTCCTATTTCATGCAAAAGAAAGGCTAATTGATGAGGGAATTAGATAACATATAGGGAAACTATTACCTCCTTCTTTTTTGAGATCCACTGGCTCAGGCGGGTATTACCTATGTATGATTACTGAATGACAATATCTTTTAAGTAGATTATCTTCTTACTAAATTGCTAGAATGCTTTTTAATGGATCAATAAGTAAATGACTATGAAAATGACTATGAATATCCTGATATAGAGCTTAATGATCCATACTAGTATTTGGACAACAAAAATTAGTAAGGTAACAAGGATTCTCATCCTGCTTCTTTTTTCAGTTCTTATGAATCTCAAGAAGAATAACCTATTTTGATTCTCTCTTAAAGGAATCAATAAACTGAATTGTATTCCTTAAACACAATTACTTGAATAGAATGGATATTTGAAGTGTGAATGATTTGATAAATTAAAATACTGGTTGGATAATGATTAATTACTTAGACAACTATAAACTAGTGCCTTATTCTTGAGCTATAGAGTCAATAGATTCAATTCCATAGAAAAGATGAATAAAGATACTATAGAATGCCTTACAACCTATATGAAACTCAGGTAAACTACCTTACAAACTACCCTGTTACTTCCACAATGTTGTATCAAATCCTCAAATACTATTATACTCCCTAAAACTGCTCACAAAACTTAGTCCTTTCCTTGAAAGAAACTAGCAAGTAGTTATACAGCTACCTTGTAACCGATATGTATAAAGTGCCTTACAATTTAAACATAAAAGAGCATACACAATAAGTAAAGATACAACAAGAATATGGAATAAGATTTGCACTGTATTTTATTTATATATTAATGTTTCAGTACATATAGAGACTAAATGCTCAAATAACTCAGACCAAAATTTAGAAGTCTGTCTTGGAACTCTATTTCATCATTTCCAATTCCAACCCCTTTTTACAAAATGATAGATGAAAACTATCTATAGGCCTAAAATATCTTGGAATCCTTAAGAAGTAAGGATACTACAAGCTTTAGATGGTTTAGAAAACCTAACCCTAAAATACAGAAAAGACAAAAGACAGGAATGAACCAAGCGGTGGAAGGACAAAAATGAAGAATGAAATCTGATTTGCTTTTTTGTCTTCTTCTGAACTTTGGAGCCTTTGTCTGTATGTGTTCAGGATAGCATCTAATAGTTGTAATGAGATTAAGTGACCACCATTAAAGGCTAACCTACACTTAGATTTCTAACCTCCCTGTGCTCAAAGAGCAGGCGCCAAGTGTTTCTCTACTCTTCATCAATGATATCAATGTCCTATGCAACAACTTTCCTCTTTTTAGGCCTTGTTAGTGCATCCCATCCTTCTACATCATCTTTAGCAGGCAAATTAAATATCTTAATGCTCTCAAGTTGTTATTTTTTCCTGTTCCATCGAGTATTTGTTATACTCTTGACATCTGTTAGAAATTTGTTGATGTTAGTCTCAGCCTTAAAGGCTTCATCCAAAATATTATTATAACATTCTATATTTAATTCTGCATTGTCAGTAATAAATTCCTCTTTCTTAGGAATTTTAGTATCAAATTCTTCTTTCCATGCCTCCAAGGCTTTGATCTGATTGTCATCTCCCTTGATCGGAGGAATAAATCTATTAAAATATGATCCAAAGAGATTTATTCTGGCCTCAATCTGATTTAACTTTCCCTTGAAGAAAGGCAAAGTTACATTTATCTTTTTAATTTCATCACCAACCTCTATGACTATCTCTGGAAGATCATTCCTATGTGGTCACAAAGATGCCAACCTCTGAAATAATTGAGTCTTGCTAGACCATGTTCCAAAGTAGGGATTTAAGATAGAAATATTTTTTTTACCTCAGCATGCAGAATAGGAAGTTTATTATATGCATTTAAGATGAGATCAGTTTTATCCTTTAATATATCAATCCTATGCTAAAAGATACTCATTAATGATCCTAGGAGAATCTCATTATGGTCCATGATCTATTCCTATGTTTCAGCATTCTCCCATGTTATCTCTGTTTGGACCTCTGCATGTGTAACCTCTTTTGGTGATGCAAGGTTAAAATCAGGTTTCTCCATCAATTGCTGAGTTAAATCTCTAATTGTGTTCTCCATAGCATGAATTTTAATGTGACATAGCTCCCTATCCTATACAATAGCACTGGTCACTTCTATTAGGGTGTTATACCTTTGTTATATCTGTTAAGTTTTAGCTACATTCAATTGGGAAAAATGTGACAACAACTGTGAAATCTCCATGTCATTAGTATTGTTAATAGACCATACCATTTGACTACCCACCATGTTTTCCTAAATATTTAACAAGGCCGGCTTTTGATCCTTAGGAGCTAGGCTCTACATTGCAACAACCTAGGATTTTGGGTTATAACCAAATCCTTTGATTAGTTCTCCAACCTGCACTTTTGATGATAATTTTAAGTCAGGTTGCTTCCTTATTTGATCAATTATAAATGCTGAGGCTAAACCCCAGCCTTCAAAAATTAACATCCCACTAGCTTTGACCAGTTTCCTTGATTCCTCTAGAGTAATTTTCTCTGTTTTAGGATCATAATCCTGTATAGCATGTAAGGCTTCAGCTGTTACTGGCTCTCCTCTATCCAACTGTAGTTGTTTGCCAACTTGTTGTTTCTTATACCATCTAAGGAAGTCTTTGAACTCTTTGGTTTTGATGAATTTTTCATCATCAAGGAATTGTTGCTAATGAATTATCCTTTCATCAATGCATGTTCTAAGAGGTAATTCAATATTTTCCTCTTCATCCTGTTGCAATTTTTTCCCCTTTCTGATCTCCTTCCTCAACTGATGATCATATGGTCTATTACCAGGAATAAGAGCACTAAATTTATCCTTTTTCTTCTATCTTCTCACACAGATTATTGCTTGGGAATGCTCTCCAAGTTCAAATCTTTTCTTTTTGAGAGGAGGCTCATTGGTAACCTCAATTTCTGGAACCTCTGTTAGGTCAATAATGTTTTCTCCCTCATCAGCTTGTTCTTCTTCAACTACTTGATTTACTGGATGGGAAATAGGCGAGGGGTATCTTTCATCACTATCATCATCATACTTAGATTCAAAGTGCTCTTCTTGGCCCTTCTCTGGAACTACTAGTGCATCCTCTAATTGATTGCACAAGAAAGTATTAAATTCAATCATGGCCTCTATCCTTTTTAAATAAGGTAAATTAGGGAAGAACCCTCCAAAAGACAATCCTTTCCTCTTTACTTGTCTTTTCAAGTCCATTAATTCTTTAATTTTATTTGCTC
Organism: Thuja plicata; assembly: GCA_018584345.1. Lineage (NCBI taxonomy): Eukaryota > Viridiplantae > Streptophyta > Pinopsida > Cupressales > Cupressaceae > Thuja > Thuja plicata. Next base: position 2,711,575 of record MU223914.1, on the reverse strand, counting down.
TAAGAATCACTTCTTCATCCTCAATAATGTTCCTTGTGACATCTTCTTCGATGTACTCTTCATGCTCATAAGTATAAGGAATGGTTGGGGTTAGAATATTCTTGGCACTTGCAACAAATCCCTTTGTATCAATGTATCTATACAATGCCACACCCATCCAGTAATGGCTTAGCCAATTGTTCACTAAATCTATGGCTCTTTTGCCAATAGTGAATTGATATACTTTGAATTGTCTAGGAGTGAATGTCCCTTTCCTATGAGGAGCTAGATGCTCCTTATCTATTAACATGAGCTGCCAGATAAACTCCATTGCTACAATTCTAGCAGGAATATGGAATGGAAGTATGTGTGGTGGATGTGAACATCCATATACTTTAATCATAGTAAAATTCTCCTCCAAGTAGAAATCACCCTAGTTGTGATCTCCAGGCCACTTGTCTACATACTCACAAGGCCTCAACAATTGCAGCACCTTGACTGGTAATCTAGTTTTTTTTACTCCTAGACAATGCAGTAATGGATAAACTATCTAGTTCTCAAATGCACAGAACTCACAATCTTTAGCAGTATAATTCCAAATCCTTATCCAAAATTGAATAAGGTTGGGCTGACCTTGGTGAACTCTTTGTAGCCTCAAATTATTTAAATCCATCATAGGGTAATTGTAATACATTATCAAATGCATCAGGATAGAGTAATGCAAAAACTTAGGCTCCTTTTCTTTATTCTAGATGGCCACAAATCCCTCATGCATTCTATCAATTATATACTGAATATAATCATAAGTGGTGCTAGCATGGACATCATGCAAGTCTAAGGTAATCATTAGGACATCTGTAGTGATCCTCTCTGTACCCCTGTCTCTCCCTAATACTCTAGAAAGTGCAAAAGCAATGTACTTGATATAATGATTCAAATCCTTATAAGAATAAGGTGCAAGTCCTGGCGTGGGGGCAATATAGCTCTTAATTTTTCTAGGAATATGCCTCTGTACTAAACGTTTAACTACCCCAACGTATTTTTCATACCTAGCTCCCTCTTTCTTTAGGTCAATCTCTGTTGACACAGGGTAGTAAAGATTGAAGGATTTCATAAATGAATTTTTGTTTAAGGTTCCTTGTGTAGTGCCATCACTCCTCTTAATTGTCTTATAAAGCACATCATAGTTATTTGCTAAAGCTAGAACAAGATCAGTATCTATGAATACATCAGGCATAATTAACTTAGCTAACCCACATGTTCAAGGGTTAGACACAGGTACAACTTCATCAGAATTTTTATAAAAATAATTAAAGAGAGAGTAACTTGATGAACCTGGAGTTTTGGCATCTCGAATATATGCTAGGTCACCATTTAGGATATCATCCTTTGACTTCTTATTCTGTGTTGATCCTGGCAGCAACGTTAAAAATTCATCTGAGAAATTCCTTTTCCCCTTAGCCTCATCATCCATTTCTTCACTTTTCCCACTAGTGGAAGCTATAGTGTTTGCTCTACTCATCCTGGCTACTTGCTTTTATCACAACATTTCAGACCGATATTGAAACAAATATTCTAACCAAAAACCCTTACTTGTTAACTGTAATGCGCTGAAAACAATCAAAAGCTCTGAAAACCAACCAAATTTCTTTGAATTCTGAATTGAAAACCTTGATTGCTTGACCTTTTTTTTAAAAGATGGCAACTCTCTTTTTTGCAAACACTGATAACTTGGTTATTTCTTTGCTCTAGATTCTGAAGGCAATGTAAATGAAAATGAAGCATAATATTATCTATTTATGGTAAAGAATGATCAAGGTACACAGCTCATAATTGGGTAATCCCATCACTTCTGCCTTCAATTAAGCATACTGTGACATCAATGCTTTCTCCTAGCCATAGCCTCTGATTATGACAGGAAATCAAATTCAAATGAGTGTAGAATTGATGAAAAATCCTTATTAAATTGACAAGAGATCAATTTTGATCTGATTGGCTAATCCTCAGACACCTCAGCTACCTTTGCAAGATGTCATAACTTCTCTGAATCCTCATTGGCTGATGACTTTTCAAATTTAGCGCATCAACAACTGTATTAATTTTTACCATGCCTTAACTTTTAATTTTCCTTATTAGCGATCTCGCGACTACAAATTATCTCCATGTTGCTGAGAAAAATCCTTAACTATGACCACTTTTTGAGACTTGGCAACACAAAACATTATTAACTTCAGTTCAACCTTTATTTTCCTTTTGGCGACCTCGCGACTATGAAAAGATAAGTCGCTGAGAGATTTTGAAATGCGCAAAATTTTCACAAGAAAACACACCGAATTTTTTTTTTCTTTTAAATTATTACTAAAACAAAAGATCACCTAATCATTCACCTACATGTGATAATACACACTGATATATATATATATATATATATATATAGGTGATGAAATTGTTTACAATGATGTCATTAATATTGAAAATGTATTAAAACTATTGTGCTTAGTTTCTATATAACCATGGATGGGTCGTCCATAGTTCTTATGAAATTAATTTAGAAGTTGCTAGAGTTAATTCTATATATTTATTATTTATTTACAAGAATCTAAATTGTCTTTTACTTTTGGAGGGTGATAAATTGCTTAGACTAATTATTTTAAATTTCTATTATTACTATTTACTAGTATATCTATTGTACTCATTGCAATTAGAGTTACATAGTAATTAGTTAATATTATTTATACTTAGATTTTTAAGTTACAAACTTTCCATTTATATGTAACAATTATTACCTCATTTCTCATTTTTAAAATATTAGATTAAAATATTCTTATAAATTTTAGAATACATGTAATAAGTATTAAAGAAATTAAGTCTCTTATAAAGATTTTTTTCACTTCCATCTAGTTTAAAGAAAATATTTATATGTTTTCCACTCCCTTTGTTTTAGGAGGAGAAATAGGGAGAAGGAAGGATAATTCCATCTCCTATTGTTTAGGAGGAAAAATAGGAAATACAATTAATTTTTTTTTATTAGTTAATATATATTCTCTTGCTAAATAGGATAGTAGTATTATCATTAATAATAATAAAATAATTACATTTAATATTAACTTTTGTATAAGGATGAGACAGGTAGAATATTGTAATTACTATATATGAAAGCAGATTTTCTATCTTTGAAATTAGGGCACATAATACTTCAAACAAATTATAATTCTCTTTATTACACTAAAATATCCATTTACTTTCTTATATACTTAAATTTATCATTAACCAAACATGAATATTACTATTATTTTTATTATGCAGAAAGAGTAATCAGTATTCAACAAAGCATTTAAATATTTTTTTCTATAGATTTACTAGTTATGAAATATTTATTTGTATTCAACGAATATTTATTTCATCCTCTAATACTTCTGCTCTTACAGTCAAGAAAAATAAATATAATTTTGTCGTCTAAAATCTGGACCAAGATGAGAGTTACTAGAGGTCTCTTCTCCATAAGATTTTATCAAAAATAACTTCCCTATTAGTGACAACACCACTGAAAAAAAATATAGTGACTTGTTAAATGAACCACACATAGTGTAGAATTTTGATCCTTACTATATAAAACTATATTTGGAATTAATATGAAGTATTTGAGTTTCTTATTGTGTTCATGAACCAAAATTTATAGATGTAATTTTATTTTTAATTGTTTTAGTGAGTATCTATCATAATTTCTAATCTTAGAAAATTAAATATTTAAAAATGCACATTTATTTATGGAACTACAAAATGAGATTTTCCAACAAATAATAAAATTATAACAAACAGTATAGTCTGACAAATACCCTTTACCTAATATATGTAGGGATTTTCCAGGAAACAACTTGCATTCATTAAGTCTACTATTCCAGTCAGTGTTTGATGGGATGGTAGTGGGGCTCCATAAACTTCTTGAAGAAAACAATCTGAAAACTGGTGCACTATTCCAGTCAATGTCCATCTATATCAGCCACTATCACATCTTATATTTTTTTTAATCTTCTTGTGCGTTCAAGCAAAACCTGAGAGAAGGTGAGAACAAAAAAAACTACTTTACTCCAAGCTCCAATGCTAGAGCATTTCATCAAAGATATAATCTTCAAGGTCATGTTATAGCTTACGATGGGAGAAGGAATGTACAGAAAGTAATTTTGAGAGTTTTCATATTTCCCAATAGTGCACACATTTTGTAGAGGCCTTAGTATACGCAGTAAGACTGGGTCAAAAGAACGATCTCTTGAGTCATCTTTTGTAGTGCCGTATTCAGCACAAATCAAAATGGTAGATGTATGATTTAATCAGAGCTATATATATTCATCAAATGACCCAGTCCAGGATAGTACGATCACACATAAATTGTGCAATTGGCTGATCTTGTACCAAAGAATGTATATAGTTTAATATATCCATGCATTTGTGTTAAATTATTCTTTAATTTAATATTCATTATACTATCTTTCCAAACAAAAGAACAAATTCCTAAGTTTCTATACAATTTAGTCTATTTTTCCATGCGAAAATAGTCATACTTTCAAATATGAGTACATTTTACATAGAGGAAGAGTAAATGAGCCACCATGGACTATTGACTATTAAAATTCAAGAGCAATATTTTATAATGCACATTTTACCAATACTGATCCATTCAACCTTCTCTATATTGTCAAGAACTACAACAATAAACATTTCATTAACAAAATTTACTCTCTCTCTCTTTTTTTTTAATACTTAAAACAAAGAAGAGTTTAATAAGTATATGCCACTAAGTGAAAACTTGTTTCTTCTATTCCATAATAAATTTTATCAGCCAGAGTATTATGGAACATTTTACTCCAAAAGGTAATAAAAGAAGGCTGGGATGTAATTTAAAATTTTAGCAGATATAAAACATTGAATTTATGGACACAAAATATGTCTATTCAGGAATAAGATAAAAACATGTATAGTAATTTCTACATGAATAAAGATTGAAGGATTTTACTTTTGCTTAATTTAAATATTAAATATTTCAGTACCATCTTTTTAACAGATTTATCTCTTATTTAAAATTCATAAATAGAACATAAAAGAAGATGCACATAATCTAAAAATAACAATCTTTTATAATGAAATTTCCAGCCAATCTATTGTAAAATAACTATTAATATATCATCTACAATAACCATAAGATTCTTATAGAGTTTTGCTAATGGAAAAAAAAATGCAATAGAAGGTCTTGCTCTCCTCCCTTCCGTAATGGCATCATGAAGCCTCTAGCCATACCCCCGAGCAAGAAAAGTAGTATAGACCCATGTCAAATTAATATAGTCTTATCAGCTACCACAAAATGACCATTATAGCATAGTATTAAAACTTTCACATGATCACTACCAGATTCATGTATAAACTAAGAAATAACACTCACATAATCTCTCATACTAGTTTGTGCTCCTATATAAATAAAATTAAAGATAAAACTTGAAAAACAATCTAAATCTTTCAAACATGGGAGATAGGGAGTAGGGAAGACTTATCTCTCTAAATAATTGCATCTTTCTCCTCCATCCCTGCATGCAATGCCTTTTTGCTTTCTTTCAAATTTTCCCTCATTTCTCAAAACCTGCAAGTTCTCCAAAGTGGAGAAGTGGGTAACACCTTATCTTCAATCTTCTCAAAATATATAGAAACCTTCACCCTAAAACACTTTCCCCAAGGCCATATCTCGTCACTTTCAAAAAAATGACTTTTTGAAGGGTCATATCAAGTCTTATGAACAATGTCACATGTTGTGAAGGTCCCCAACCCCAAGGTATTGACCCTAGGGACCTATTTTTGCACAAGGATCTATAAAATTGACCAAAAAACACCATTTTATGACCCATACAAAGTTCTATACGATTTTTAACCTAACCCAAGGGCTTCCAAACCCCAACCCCTCTATGGCTTAAAACTATATACTCTCAACACACATAAATTGAACCCTTAGCATGAGAAACATATTTCTTCATTATCATATATAGATAATATATTACTTTAGCAACTTCTTCATGATGTATAACACTATTTTTTTACTTTTCGTATTGGCCTTCTTACTTTCCTTTCTCCTATTGGCCTTCTTACTTTCCTGCACAATATAATTATAAGTTATAGTTAGACCATAATAGTAATACACCTTAGTTGTTAACCAAATATCTCTAAGTACAATAGCTGACTATTTTCCCAACTAATTACTAATATAAATATATAACACAACACTATATATCTTTTAAGTCATATCCAATACTTTACATTTTCATACATCTTCATTACATAGAATTGATGAAATACAAGAACAT
>MU223914.1:2692324-2705142 GCA_018584345.1 Thuja plicata | reverse complement strand
TGGATTTTCTATAGAGTAGATAGAGAGAGAGAGAGAGAGAGAGAGAGAGAGAGAGAGAGAGAGAGAGAGAGAGATCCATAAATGAAATGGTCATGTTACTTCTTATTTAAACCTAATTAGTGTAGATATATATTAGGAGTTTAAGGTTGTATTAGTCCTTAATGAGCTGGGGTCTTACAGATTTCCTTTACTCCAGGTTTATTCTGAGACTACACGATCACCGTTGATTTCTTTTTGATCGGACACCTTCGCCAAGTCTCGTAATATTTTGGTATAGCCCTAAATTGTTCTGAGAATTTATGACATACTATTTGTCTCTTAATTACAGAATAATTTATCACTTGATTATTTCAATTGGAGACTCAATGACCAAGCTTTTAATATCTTTGCTTTAATAGCTTAATTCCTTCTGGAGACTACGCGACTTAGAACCTGTCTCATTGTCGCTTAACAAATTTTACTTTATCAAATCCATCAAGAGACTCCTCAACTACCATTGATCTTTCTTAGCTCAGCATCTGACGACTCCTGCTAAGTCTCTTAATAATTATATCAAACCCTAATATGTCTTGAGACCTGGTGACTAAAGCATAATGTAACATTTATTTCCTTCTGTCTCTTAGTCGCTGGAAGAAAATACACTTGGCCATCTTATGCGGAGACTACCTGACAATCATTGATCTTCAATCTGACAACATCTGCCAACTCCTTCTAAGTCTCTTAATATTTCATGTAAACCCTAAATCATCTCAAGACTTGGCGAAAACACTCTTTGTCTCATAATCGCCAAATAATTTTATTGTATTTAAAAATTAACCAGAGACCACACGACTATACCTTTAATATTTATCATATTTAACCACGTGTCTCAATGTTATTCCTTGTCTCTTGATTGCTGAATAACTATTGACTTTTCAAATGCTATAAGTGACTTCACGCTATCCATTGGATCTTACTTTGATCTAACGGTTGTCTCCAAGTCTCACAATCTTTTTCTTAACTCATCTTTTATTCTGAGACCTAGTGACAACACTGTTATTCAAACTAACATTCAACTCGGGTTTATTCAGAGATAATGCGACTGTTAAAACTCCATGTCGCTTGATAATTTTCAAACCACAGGGTTAATCTGGGGACTTCCCGACTACCGTTAGATTTAATCTGAGATGAACATTGTCGCTAAACCTCCTGAACTTAACTCACATTTTACTCTGAGCCTTGACGACAACAGAGAAATATTAAGCTTTCAACTTATCATATAACCCTAGGTTATATCTGGAGATAATGCGACTGAGTAAACTTGAAGTCACAATATAAAATCATTAACCCTAATCTTATCAAGAGATAACCCGACCACCATTAGATAATATTTCAAATGGACAGTTTGCGCCAAGTCTCATAATTCTCTAAAGCATATTCTTTTTATTAGGAGACTACGCGACCAAAGCATTTCACTAAGTCTCCAGATTAGATGGAATATTTTCTTTATTTCATGAGACTAAGCGACTATCATATAAGAACATGCATATAACTCAAACATAAGTTTATGAAAAAGTAACATGAAAATAGAGCTCGTTTAAGAAATTTAGGGCTTTTTTATATTTTCGCATAGAAATGACCTAAGGGATTAGGGTTTTAAGCATTTTCAACTAGTTTTAGGGTTAAAAAAATATTTGTAGAGGTATATAAATAATTTTGACCATGACTTTCAACTTTCTAAGCATAGGAGTGACATGAAACTTCAAGCTTTTACAGGGAAAACCCAGAAACAAGAAATACAACCAACAAAATCAAGGGATCAATTAATAAATAACTATAAATAATAAAAATAGATTGTGTTATATTTTATGTGTGAATGGATGATTATAAATTTAATGTGTGTTGTAGGAATAGTGAAGAAGGTAAGATTGTCCTCTTAATATCAAATTTCATAAAGGGAAGATCCAAATTGATTAACCCTAAAGAAAGGATCAATGCATAAATGAATCAACCTATTAAGGATAGGGATAAAGAGAAAAACCCTAACTCCCATTTTATAGAAGAGAATGTGGGATAGATTTAGGAAGATTAACAATTTTAATTGAAATGAATTGAAGACAAGTACTAACCTTAAAATTCTATAGATCTAAAGAATTTTGTTTTTGGGTGTCTACACTGAGTTTCTAAAAAATCTGCAACTGGATCTGGAATAGAAACGCAGAGACAAAGAAAACCCAGAAATATTTTTCCAATTTGGCTCAGTTCCAATTTTGACCCAAGAATGAATGTCACCTTTGACCCACAATTTATGATTTTGACCCAGAATCTCCGATTCTATCCCTGAACAAAATGTCGATTTTGACTAAGAAATGAATGTCACCTTTGACCCATAATTTTTGATTCTGACCCAGAACATAATCTCAATTCTGACCCAAAATCTTTGATATAAAATCTATTTCAAGATCCTGATAGTTTGTCGAAAAGGGTATCCAAATCTCCACTCCAATTTGTTGTTCTAAACCTGTCCCTAAAAGAAAAATAGTTTTTTTTTTTTTTTGGGGGGGGGGGAAAGGGTTTTCCTTGGTCAAACCCTAATTTTGGAATTAACCTCAAAGTATAATTGAAATTGCATAAGTAAAACAAAGTAAATGAACAAATTCACCTTACTTGTATAGAAACCCTTATGGTGGATTTGAATCCATAGACCCACAAGTATGATTGCACCAAATGGATGTAGAATGTTGGATGTAGGATGTCTCAAATCAATTTCTTGTAGATCTTCAACACCAATCTTGAATGGATCTTGGAATAGAAAGAGGCTTGGAGGAATGTGGATGGAGAAATCTTCAACAAGAGGGCTCTATAGAGCTTGAATCCTTCAATGGCTACCAATGGATCTCCTTGATGAATTGAAATCTTTAATATATTTGAGTGCTTGAATACTTGATAGTAGATGCTTGCTTTAATAGATCATGCATAGAGTTTGAATGGATGGAATTGCTTCTTGTGTCTTAGAGAAAATGAGAGGAGAAGGCTTCCTTATATATGAATCTAGGGCACAATCTTCTAGAGAGGCCTACATAGGAGAATTAAATTTCAATTATACCTATATCTTTAAAAGTTGACGTATATTACAAATAATTTCAAGATTCATTGCTCCGAAGACCGAAACAACCGACCTGGAAGCGAGAATTAAACCTTTCCGAAGCCCGACATCCGAAAACCCCAGAATCATGAAATATGGACCTTGGGTCAGAATCGAGGTTGATTCTGACCTAGGTTAGGGTCGAGGTCAACCTTGACCTAGGTAAAGTTTGATGTCAACCTTGACCCATAAAGGTTGATTTTGACCCTGAGGTCAAAATTCTCAAGTTTATAGATTATGATGCCAGAAATAGGCCGAAGAAAAGTGGTAAATGGGGCAGAATAGGGGAGAAATATAGATCCAAGTTAGAGACCCATTCAAGGAACTTGACATAACCCCAAACCACTTACTCGGAAGGATAAAACAATCTATACTGGAAGTTCTTTTATTTTCTAGCTATACATTTAGCCCCCACTTTAGCAAAGTATGGACTCGATGCAAACTCTTGGTAAAGGAGATCATGAAGAAAAGATAATATCATTGAAATCAAAAGGAACAAAGGAATCCTCAAGCCCCCAGGGACTTAAGTATTTATCAACCCTAAGATCATGATAAGAGAGATATCACCTGTTAAAGATAAAAAGAGAGAGGGTGTGGTTACCTTGCCCAATGAGAACTTATGTCCCATTCTGAACCACACAAGGAAACAATGCAACTAGAAATATGGAGTCGAACTGCCTAGTGAATGTGGCTACTCACTAGTCAATCCATTAGGGAGATCTAGTCTTAAGGACACCTTCAGATCTTAAGGGATCAAAAAATTGTAAATTGAAACTGGAGGGATCAAGAGATCCTATAAGGTAAAAATCCATACTTTAAGGATTAGTCTTTAATCCATAAAGGGAAAAATTTTTAAGTTTGAAAATATTTTGAAAGAGCGTGTGTACAAAAGTGAGTAGAGCATATACCCCCATGTTAAATTCATTGCTAACACTTTAATAGGAGCAATGTCTTTAATGCAAACATAAACAACTCTACTGATTATGTTTCCACTATGAGATGCCCCCAAACAAAGACAAATCAAGGGAAATACCACATAAACATACAAATAACACATAAGGGATCTACCTACTATGGGGTCAGTATGATCATAAGATAATATGTATATATAGAGATGATATTATTGCAAATGAATTAATATCATTTCCAAAAGAAAGTAGAACTACAATTACAATGGAGGAAAGAAAATGCAAGAGTTACGAAGAAGAGTCTTTTCGGACCACAACATGGAGACCAAAAAGAATCAGTGTTACCATGTCGCAGTTCCAAGCGGACTACACAAGGAAAATATTTATGAATAATATCATAAGTACAACATAACATAAAAGCAACATATAGAAGAATAAAGATACATATAGAGTAATTGTACAATAGGCTTGATTCCTTTATCACCTTGCACCAACAAAGTAACAAGGGTCATATAAAAGAATCTAACAAACATTTAGCAAACACATTACGGGAGAAGCACAATATAGTAGGCAAACACAAAAAAGGCTACCATGAAGGACAAGCCAATCAAGCACATCACCTACTCTCCCTATCTCAATTTATATCATTTAGGGAAGGTGGGAAACTCACAAGAGGGACTATATCCAATATAGTAGGAATAATAGCCAGTTCCAAACAAGGATCCTCTTGAGAATCATGATGTTTGATACTAGGTGTAATTATCAATTGGTTTAAAAGCATATGAGGTAAATCAAAATTAAGATCAATGGTCTCATATTGATCACTAGGATCCATAGGATCATTAATAGTATCCTCCTCATCAAGGTTAATTAAAATAGGATCTAAGATGCGAATAGAATCATCATAATCATTCATCTTAATATCATTATGAACATTAACTTCCTCCAAAACATTAGGCATAGGTTGGTCGAAAGAAGGTAAAGAATTTTGAAGAACAGAGGCACGGGCCCTAGTATTAGCCCTACGCTTCTTATGATGTTCATTAAAATATTTGTTATGTTTATCTTTGTTTGACACATGTTGATAACTAGGAGGAATGACAATTGGTTCCTTCATAGGCTTGAGAGGAGGATTCTTAATAGGCTGAGAAGTGACACTGGGAGGTTGATTAATAGAGCTAGAAATAATGGATAAAGGAAGTATAGAAGGAGTGGACAAAAGACCACAGTTAAGATCTATCTGAGGCATGCTTAACTCAAAAATCTTGCAATGTTTATAGGCTTGATATGAATGAAAAAGGTTATCAAGGTGAGGAGGACATGAATTAGGTAATGAAGGACAAAATAAATCAAGAGTAGCACAATCTTTAGGCCTAGAAGGTTGATACAAACTATGATTAATCATTTTCCCTTCTCCATTATGATTGAACTTAATACACACTTATGAATAGGAGAAGCAACAACACGCATGGCAGTTAACCAAGGAAAACCAAATTTGACTTGAAATTGATCAGAAGTAGGAACGACAATGAAGGTAGTATCTACAACTTTACCACAAAGTTCAACAGGAAAGTTAATAGAACCAAGTGAAGGATAGAGAAAACCATTACAAGTTTGGATCCATCCATCAGATGTATCATAACAATCACATTGTAGGTTTTTCATAATAAGGTTTTCCCCAGTAATGACATTTATTAAAGATGTGGGATCAAAAAGACAACCATGCGTATGTATCTTAGCAATCCTAGCATAAATATAAAGGGGACCATCGGGAGCCTTAATAGCCTCATAATCATCAAAGGTAATTGAGAGTTCACTAGGTCATTTATCTTTAGTTTGTTTGTAAGGTTTAGGTGGAACTTGAAGTTTAAGTGGAGGTGAAGGATCTTGAACATTAGGTTGAGATGAAACAACACTCTCCACATGATTAACAATGTGATTGAGATCATCCATCTTTGAATTGTAAACAACATCCATAGAAGATGGTTGAGCGATGGTATTAGTATCATCTGTAGGTAAAGGATTTGTATAGATTTGAAGGTTTTAATTAGGAGGAGAGACAAATTTATTCCCATTACCATCAAAATTATCAATGGATAAATTATTAGAATCGATTAAGTCTTGAACCTTATGCTTTAGAGAATAACATTTTTCAGTATCATGGCCATTCTGTCGATGGTATTGAAAAAAAGATTTAGGATCAAAGGATTTTGATGTCATCGTAGTAGGGAGAAGAGGTCGAATAGGATGAAAAATAATCATATTAGCACTTAAAAACCTACTCATAATAGAATGTAAAGATTTAGAGAGAGGAGTAAATGTACGATTCATATGAAAAGCAGTGGATGCAAAAGTGACATTGTTGGATGCAACAACTTGATCAATGAATGCATTCGCCTGTTTATTTATCTTGACCTAGTTGTTAGGTTTCTAAAACTTATTAGGATTAGGAGAGGCATCACTCTTATCAATTGGAAAAAGAGCCATTGGAGTGTTTCTCTCAAATTGACTCACTTGTAATTGATAATGATGAAGTGCTGCACAAAGTTGTTGAAAGAGGTAAATTCAGTAAGCAAAATCTTATCTCTAATATCCTTTTGTAAATTTGAAATAAACATATGTTGAATATAAATATTAGGAACAAGATAAGAAATATGAGCATACAAATGCTTAAATCTACCAATAAAATCAGTCAATTTTTCCTTAGTGTTTTGTTTACAATGCATTAAATTAGTTAAGGAAACTTGCGGACCAATGTTATTTTGAAATTGCTGGATAAAGGTATTAGCAAGTTTAGGAAAATAATCAATAGAACAAGGAAGTAAAGAACAATACCATTGCAAGGCCTTATCACGAAAATTTATAGAAAAAAACCTAGCTAAAATCCTATGGTCATGAGCATAATCACTACAAAGGATTTGAAATTTTTTGACATGAGTAACAGGGTCTCCCTTACAATTGTAATTCTCAAGATGAGGCATATTGGCTTGCTGAGGGACACTAGCATGAATAATGTCTAAGGATAAAGGACTACCCATGTCACATTTAGGAATTCTAAACTTGGATTGGGTTAAGGATGCATGTTGTTGTTGTAAAGATGGCACAGTTTGAGACAAACTAATGATTATGGAGTCATTAAAAGAAATAGGTGGCATAGAAACATTAGGAACACTAGGAAAAGTGTAGGAAGTGACAGGAATGGAAGACACAACTACTGGTGGAACACTTGGAACCACAACTAGAAGAGGAATGAAATAGGTAAAAGGAACACTATGGTAAGAAGGCTATGAAGTAGGTAGAGACACCGGTGGAACACTCATAGGAATAGATGAAATTGGAAGAGTTGTAGTCATTAAAGGAGTGTAAGTATGAATGCTAGGTAAAGGAATAGAAGAAGGTTCCCCACCAGTGATAGGAGGAGTGAATCCTATATCTTGAGCCTCTTGAGCTAAAGGTTTAACATTCAAATGCACAAGATGAGTGATACCACGCAAGAGATTAACACCTTGATCACTATCACGAAGGACTTTCTTAAGAGCCTCTATAGCTTGGATGGAATGTTGATTATGGTTTTCTTGAATAAGCCAATTTCCCATTTTATCAAGTTCTGTTGAAATTTTTTGGACTTGTTAAGGAGGAAATCTTAAAGCATCATCCTCATCATGAAATGAGTGAGAAGAGTTATGCTCCATAGAAGGATTGGAATCATGGGTGGTCAAATTATCATCTGAGATCCTAAGGAAAGGAGAGGAAGACTCAGGATCAAAGTAACCCATAAGTATATGACTTATTCTAACCAGGATACTATAAGTAGGACTAGAAGTAGTTAAGCTCATACACCAATGCAATGCAAATGAACTAATTTAGGAAACACAATATTTTGATTTTTAATTTTTGAAATGTAAATGAAAGAACACAAAAGAAATCTAATATAATATGCATGCAAGATCTAACATAAAAATGTAAATCTAACACCAAAAAAGAAAGAGTTGTCTATCATGGGTTCACCAAAATGTAAAGAATAAAAATGGATTGTGTTATATGTTATGTGTGAATGGATGATTATAAATTTAATGTGTGTTGTAGGAATAGTTAAGAAGGTAAGATTGTCCTCTTAATCCCAAATTTCATAAAGGAAAGATCCAAATTGCTTAACCCTAAAGAAAATATCAATGCATAAATGAATCAACCTATTAAGGATAGGGGTAAAAAGAAAAACCCTAACTCCCATTTTATAGAAGAGAATGTGTGATAGATTTACGAAGATTAAAATATTTAATTCAAATGAATTGAAGACAAGTACTAACCTCAAAATGCTATAGATCCGAAGAATGCTATTTTTGGGTGTCTACACTGAGTTTCTAGAAAATCTACAACTGGATCTGGAACAAAAACACAAAGATGAAGAAAAACCAAAATCATTTTTTGATTTGGCTCAGTTCCAATTTTGACCCAAAAATGAATGTCACTTTTGACCCACAATTTCTGATTCTGACCCAGAATCTCTGATTCTTACCTAGAACAAAATGTCAATTCTGACCGAGAAATGAATGTCACCTTTTACCCACAATTTCTGATTCTAACCTAGAATAGAATGTCAATTTTGACCCAAAATCTCTGAGAAAATATGTTTTTAGATCCCGATAGTTTTCTGAAAAGGGTATCTGAATCTGCACTCTAATTCGGTGTGTTGAACCCATCCTTAAAAGAAAAATGGTTTGTTTTTTGGGGGGAGGGATTTTCCTTGGTTAAACCCCATTTTTGGAATCAACCTCAAAGTATAATTGAAATTGCATAAGTAAAACAAAGTAAATGAACAAATTCACCTTGCTTGTATAGAAACCCTTGTGGTGGATTTGAATTCATGGATCCACGAGTATGTATGCAGAAAATGGAGGTAGAATGTAGAATTTCTGATGTAGGATATCTCAAGTCAATTTCTTGTAGATCTTCAACACCAATCTTGAATGAATCTTGAAATAGGAAGAGGCTTGGAGGAATGTGGATGGAGAAATCTTCAACAAGAGGGCTCCATAGATCTTGAGTCCTTCAATGGCTACCAATGGATCTCCTTGATGAATTAAATTCTTGAATGTCTTTGATTTCTTGAATGCTTGATAGTAGATGCTTGCTTCAATAGATCATGTATAGAGTTTGGATGGATGGAATTGCTTCTTGTGTCTTAGAGAAAATGAGAGGAGAAGGCTTCCTTATATATGAATCTAGGGCACAATCTTCTAAAGAGGCCCACATAAGAGAATTAAATTCCAATTAACCTATATCCCTAGAATTATACCTATATTAAATATAATTTCAAGATTTATTTCTCCAAAGACCGAAATAGCCGACCCGAAAGTGGGAATTAAAGATTTCTGAAGCCCAACATCTGGAAACCTTGGAATCATGAAATTTGGACCTTTGGTCAGAATTGAGGTCGATTCTAACCTAGGTCAAGGTTGAGGTTGACCTTAACCTAGGTCAAGGTCAAGGTCAAGGTCAATCGTCACTCAAAAAGGTCAATTTTGACCCTGAGGTCAAAAGTCTCAAGTCTTCAGTTTAGGATGCAAAAAATAGGTCAGAGAAAAGTGGGAAATGGGGCAGAACAGGGGAGAAAGCCATATCCAAGTTAGAGACCCATTCAAGACACTTAACATGACCCCAAACCACTTACTCAGAAGGCTAAACCAGTATACAATGGAAGTGCTTCTATTTCCCGACTATACAATAACATCGAATGATTAAATATAAGCCTAAAGGGACTAATCAAACTATATAATTGATTTTAATGAATTAATTGTAAATAGTTTAAATCAAAAGTCAAATTGAAACTATTCCCCTATATGTATAATTTAATTAATTGATTGAATTAATAAATCCTAATATCCCTCAACATGAATTTGAGCAACCAATGACAATTGAGGAAAGCAAAGCACGTGGATCACTCCTAATTTGCAATCTCAATCACTCATTTTGAACTTTGAATCTCAATCACTCAAATTTGTCTCTTTGTCCCAACCTTTGAGATAAGAATTTAAATTGTCCCCCCACTTGAAACCATCTTAAAGCCTGTCACTCAACCAATGCTTAATCATGATCAATTGACTCTACCCCCTACACCTGGAAAAATCCTATAAATAGAAGCCATTTTGAGAGCATAACATATCCTAGAAATTTGAATGCAAAGCATCTAGACTATAGGAATTTTCATAGAAATTGAGAGCATACCATAACAATTGAGAGCATAATTGATCATCTTACATAGAAATTGAGAGCATTTGAATCCATAACTGAAGTTGTAATGCCCAAAATTCAAATACTAGATTTGACATTAAAAAAATTATTTATTCTATTTTGAACATATCTAATTTGCAATATATATTTTTTAAACAATGACATACTATATTAATTAAAGAAACATAGTGTGAACCTATTTTTTATATCATTTAACTAAAATCTAAAATGATAATAAATCTACTTAGATCACTAAAGCTTATTATGATGTTCAATAACCAACATGACTTGAAACTGCATACCTGCATTTCTCTTTTTTGTCTATGTATCATATTCTCCTTGCCTCTCTATTTCCTGCACTCGTATATATGGCTACACAACTAGATGCATGATATAAAATTCATAGTTGATTTCATATAACATCATAAGATAAGCTACATCAATAACTTAGCTAAATCAATTATAAGGTATTTAAAGCTAGTTTCAAAAAGAGATGCAAACTATGCAAAATATTGAAAAGGGGTGGCAAGATCAAGGAAGAACTAAAATGTACAAGATGTAAGAGCCAGACCTAATGCCTCAGGGGCTCATCATAGATGGCCTTGCCTATGTAACTCACAGAGACATCATAGTTTGGGTTTACAAAACTTAAACCAACTCATACTAGGCATGCCCTAATGGGGAACAAATCACTTAAGAAATCAAATGTGGTATATGTTAGGGAGTATGAATGAATGCTAATATATTTTCACTTGGATGCCAAATTAATAATATATAGATTTGAGAGAATTTATAATAATATATCTAGAGAAATTCAATATAGATTTTATATTGTTCAAAAAGAGCTCAAACCATGTTTAATGAGCTACAAGAGGCCAAGCTAACAATAACTCATATCATCTAAGTGGAGGAGAATAAACCACACTCCAAACCTACATAAGAACCACTAAGTTCATTTTATAACACTAATTGAAGTATGCCTATGATAACCTTAAGCTATATAAGAGATCAAGGAAAGAAACATAACAAGTGTGTTTGGTACCAACACTGACACATGTAAACTACTACTAAGCATATCCTTGATACATACATTTATATTTTCTTTATATCGAGGGTCAATTACACAAGATTACATTTCATAGGACATGTTTCTCTAGGTACATACAAACAAATGATATAACATATCCAAATACGATAAGTGAAAAGAGAGAGAGAGAGTAAGAAGATGAAGTCTAATGCCAAAACTGACGTCAATGTTTTTAAGAAAAAGTGGGCAAGCCAATGAATATATTTATTAATATAATATAAACTAGTTCAAGAGCTCATCCGGGAAAGAACTAGCAAGAAAACCCAGAATCCTTGCTCAGATACAATATAGCAAAGAGATTTTGTGACAATACAATATACTCAGGTAGTCATTCAAATACAAAATCACCATCTAAAGCATCAAGAAAAATTTAGGCTGGTCAGTTCATCTGAACGGTTATGCTCGTCGGTTCTTATACAAATTTTTTTCCTGTCGGTTGTACATAAAGGTTCAACTGGCCAGTAATTTTTGTCGGTGTATCCTGGTCGGTAATGCTCATCGGTATCTCTTGATCGGTAATTCACGTCGGTTCATCATAGTCGGTAATGGTCGTCAACTTGTCCTGTTTGATGTAGAAACTCTAGTCCCCAATGGCGGTTGGAAACACCACCTGACCATGTGGAACCCGTGGGCCCACCCCACCATGCTAGGAGATGTACTCATGGCCCAAACACAAAAAACAAGAATACACGTGGGAGTAGGATTACACACACCAATCAAAATCACTCACATCAATCTCATGAATAGAAAAATATCTATCATCTACTCTTTAGAATGTAATATATTAAGAGTGATACTCAATCTACAACGAGGTTAGGTGATAGGGGAAAACAAAGGAGAAAGTGTCATCATGTAGCACAAGCAGCTCACACAAATGGATAATTCTCTCATAGAAGGTCTCATCTTTTTATCTCATTCTGAGCCCAACAAACTCTAAGACATGAGGAGAGCACACATGAGTCACACGTAATCCACTTTCACATTATGTATCATTAGTAGTTTCATATTATTCCCAATAATCCAACCAAGTGATTACTCAACGTGGTGACACATTAGAGGCCACTTACCAATTGTTCCTATAATCGACACCCAAGGCTCATCGTGTTTCACATGAAAATGACATAAAAATACCCATGGTAATAATACTAAATTATATTCATAATAGGTTTCATTAAACACAATTTTGCATCTTCTCAATTTGCTAAAATTCACAAATCATAAACTCTTTAACATATATGTCGGTAAAGATTAAACATAGACTCAACTATTATATCATTATAGACATGCCAAATATATCACTCAACTTCACAATCAATAACTTTTATTTAATTTTAAATACACGCTCACAAAGCAACTTAAATGCTTGATTTCACTATTCATAATTCATCCAAATATTCAAATGACTATAACTAATTGAAAATGAACTCAAATTTATTCAAATAAGAAATTTTATATATATATATATATA
>MU223914.1:2666898-2685868 GCA_018584345.1 Thuja plicata | reverse complement strand
AATAACTCATAGCATCCAAGTGGAGGAGACTAAATCACACTCCAAGCCTACATAAGAACCACTAAGTTCATTTTATAACACTAATTGAAGTATGCCTATGATAACCTTAAGCTATATAAGAGATCAAAGAAAGAAACATAACAAGTGTGTTCGGTACCAACACCGACACATGTAAACTACTACTAAGAATCTTCTTGATATGTACATTTATATTTTCTTCATATCGAGGGTTGGTTACACAAGATTACATTTCATAAGACATGCTTCTCTAGGTACATACAAACGAATGATATAACATATCCAAATATGATAAGTGAAAAGAAAGAGAAAGAGAGAGAGCAAGAAGATGAAGTCTAATGCCAAAACTGATGTTAATTTTGATGTAGAAACTCTAGTCCCCAATGGCGATTGGCAACACCACCTGACCATGTGGAACCCATAGGCCCACCCCGCCGTGGTAGGAGATGTACACATGGCCCAAACACAACAAACAAAAATACACTTAGGAGTACACTTACACACACCAATCAAGAGCACTCACATCAATCTCATGAATATAAAAAGATCTATCATCTACTCTTTAGAATGTAATATAATAAGAGTGATACTCAATCTACAATGAGGTTAGGTGATAGGGGAGAACAAAGGGGAAAGTGTCATCATGTAGCACAAGGAGCTCAGAAAAATGGATAATTCTCTCATAGAAGGTCTCATCTTTTCATCTCATTCTGAGCCCAACAAACTCAAAGGCATGAGGAGATCACACATAAGTCACACGTAATCCACTTTCACATTATGTATCATTACTAGTTCCATATTACTCCCAATAATTCAACCAAGTGATTACTCAATGTGGTGACACATTGGAGGCCACTTACCAATTTTTCCTATCATCTACACCCAAGGCTCATCATGTTTCACATGAAAATGACATAAAAAATACCCATGGTAATAATACTAAGTTACATTCACAATAGGTTTCATTAAACACATTTTTCCATCTTCTCAATTTGCTAAAATTCACAAAGCATAAACTCTTTAACATCTAGGTCGGTAAACGTTAAACATAGACTCAACCATTATATCATTATAGACATGCCAAATATATCACTCAACTTCACAATCAATAACTTTTATTTAATTTCAAATACACGCACACAAAGCAACTTAAATGCTTGATTTTACTATTCATAATTCATCCAAATATTCAAATGACTATAACTAATTGAAAATGAACTCAAATTTATTCAAATAAAAAATTCTATTATATATATCCATCATTCTCCATAATAATATGAAAGCAAAACACTCCAATTTCACTTTTCATTTTTTATCAATTTTCATGCAAAAACCAACATTATGACATACTCTATTAATGGTGCTTAAAAAACTTAAAAATTCAAAATTTGAAATTCAAAAATCTAAAGATACCCTTTGGTTCTAAATTCACCTAACACCCCTCTTTTAACATCAAATTCTCATTTCCACAATTTCTAAAAAGTTGGGCAGCATAACATTACCTAGAGCACATTTTTGATATTTTATTTAAAACTAATGCTACAATGCATAAAACCGAATGGTGTAAGAATGAAAAACATTCTAAATATTATTACTAAAGAAACAAAACTGATTTGGATTAAAAAGATTGAGTATAGAGAAAGAAATCAACAAAACTCTACCTCAACTTGTGTAAAATTTCAAAATTGAAGAACTTTTCACATAGCCAATCCTAGTTTTAATCCTTTGGACAACAAGAAAGATTCGAGGAGACTAATCCATTGAGCTCCTACCCACAAAAATTTTTCCAATAGATTTCTCCCAACAAAAAAATCAAATTTTGAATGTAGGAGGGTTTAGAGAGTTTCAAAAAATCCTAAAAATAAAACTAAAGGTCTAAATAATTTTTTTTTTCACTTTTATAAAATGAGTTTCACTTTTTCTTTTTGAAAACATTTAAAATAACTAATTAATAAGATATGTTTCGCATTCTCAAATGTCCAATTTATTTTTTTAATATAATGCCTATCAAAATGAGCACATATACGACATACTTAGCTCTTTTAAAAAATATCAATTAATCTCTTTCAAATATTTAATAATCATTTACGCTATAAAATTTAATATATCGTAAAATTACATATTTCATAAATAATCACTTCCTTTTCAACCACAATTACTCCCAAGTGCCCCAAACAATATCCAGACATTAATTCATCGTTCAAAGTCATATAATAATCTATTTAAACTCATTTCATCACAATTAACCATTAAATCATAACATCATTAATTTAAACATAAACTCATAATAAGCAATGAAATTCCTATGAAATGCATCTAAATACAAAGACACTTTTTACAGGTATCCACATAGGGTTAGGGTCATTGGCATTACCATAAGACGGTAACCAAATGTAATAAGGGTCTTTGCAAAGACAAATTGTGCTTAATTTAGCACAATGAGGCTAGGCTTAGAGAATATTGGCCAATGTGACATCTCTGAATAACCACCATTGGAGAAAAAGGAACACTCAGACTTGTGAAGCCAGGTGAAGTGAATTCCTAGTACCTGCTCAAGTTAGTGCAATAGCAAAAGCAACATATACATATACTGTGTCAATAATAGGCAAGGGAGGGGAACAAGACATCGTGTGGATCTCACAAGCAAGTGACTACAA
Organism: Thuja plicata; assembly: GCA_018584345.1. Classification (NCBI taxonomy): domain Eukaryota; kingdom Viridiplantae; phylum Streptophyta; class Pinopsida; order Cupressales; family Cupressaceae; genus Thuja; species Thuja plicata. The sequence continues at coordinate 2,683,193 of MU223914.1, read as the reverse complement.
CTTTGTTCCACCTCAGGAACACCCATCATAGATCATCATCATAAGCATGTCCATGATCTCAAGGCATCCTCAACAACATCATGTAATTATTTATTAACAATAATAACCAGCCACAATATTTAAATAACAAGGGCTATCAAGAGAGATCATCAATATATATTACTTACCATTTAACTATTTTGGTGATAACAACCATAGCCTTACCAGGGCTAGTATGCCGAGTGTCACTAATCATTTTCTATATCATAAAATCTCATCAAGGGTCATTGGTAAGCGTTAAGATCATTAATCATCGTTGGTACCATAAATTATTACGTTTACTGACTAATATCAATATCATCATGAAATCAACCTACAATGCCATGAGGCTACCATAATATTTATGCTAAAGGACATACTCAGACAATATTGTGGGATTATTTCACATCTATTGTCATTACTAAAATCACAAGTATAATTTACTATCAACATCAATATAATCATAATCCATCCAAGCTAACATGTGAGCATCATTGCTATCATATATGAATATCAAATAATAGTAAAATATCACCAAAGAGTATTAACTAACTTCATGGTATCCAGAATAAGCCCCTTACCATTGATAATTTAGTTAAAAGAGGTTTTTTTCATGTTAATAGATGCTTTCTTTGTAATGAACAAGTTGAATCCCGTGATCACCTCATGATCCACTATAGTTTTACTCGGAGAGTCTGGTCCTTGGTCTTTCAAAAATGGAATTTGGCTTGGTTCTTTCCTAACTCTTGGCAAGATTTTGTCACTTAGTGGAGATGTCCTTTTGATAATGATCTTGCTAGAAATTTTTGGAATCTAATCCCACCTCATCTCTACTGGTGTATCTGGAAGGAAAGAAATAATAGAATCTTGAGAGAGAATTTTGCTAAACCTGAAATTATCTTCAACATAATGTCCAGAGCTATTAAGGAAAAATTCAGTAATGCAATAACTAATAGCAAGAGCAAGCTCCAGAATCTCATCCCAGAAGTGGATTGGTTTACTTGGAATTTTCCTCTTCACAACTCTCAAGATTGCACCCTAAGAGATTCCTCGGTTTGGATTGCTCCTCCTATTGGTTGGGTAAAAGCTAATTTTGATGGGGCCTCCAAAGGCAACTCGCGTGTCTCTGGGGGTGGGGGAATCATCAGAGATAGTTTTGGAAACTACTTAGGTGCCATTTCGGTCCCCTTGGGAATTCAGACTAATCATAGAGTAGAGGCCTTGGCTGCCCTCAATACTATCCTACTGGTGGAAGAAATGGGGTTCAAAAGAGTCTGGATTGAAGGTGATTCTTTAAATATTATAAATAATATTAAAGATATCAATACCCCCTCCTGGACTATCGAGCATATTATCTCCAAAATTAAAACTATAGTCCAATCCTTTGAGATGTTCCATATATCTCATAATTATCGGGAGACCAATCAGGTTGCTGACTGTCTTGCCAATAGTGGAGCCAAAAGCGAGGGGATTCAAAAATGGAAAGGTAATACTATGTGTAATGATGTGATCTCCTCATTTATTAATTATGATAAAATCAGGCAAAAGGAAGGAATCATTAATAGGAGCATTAATGATATCACTTAATTCATCTCAGATTGGGGTGATCTTGAATATCATTTGAAATAATGCTAAGTACATCTCCACGATGCGGAATTATTCTCTCATTATGAAAGCCCAAAATTTAATGTGTGTCACAATCATCATTAGTAACTATTTCTAGTTCACGCATGTGAAGAGGACCGTGAATCAGCTAAAAAACCTTATTATGCTAAAGAACTATCAAAATCATAACATTTCCTAGTCTGTGAAAAAAGAGCAGGGAGAGTATTCGGCCATGGGTGGTGATCTCAGAAGAGAAGAGCCTACGGAATGCAAGTGGAAGCAAGATAAGGAAGTATGGATAATTTTGAGGAAAGGCCATGTTCATCGGTTTCTTCAGAGACTCCATGGTTTTGATAATGATGTCTCCAAAGCCTTTGTTGATGGCTGGGATAAGGGCACGGTGAATCTTGCTGGAAAATATTTTAGCCTCAGCCTCAAGCTCCTCTCGAAAATAACTGGTCTCCCGCTGGATGGTCTGAAGTATTTGAAACAAGTTAAGGTTGGAACCAGAGCTTATAAGAAATTTCCTGTCACTGACAAGGAGAGGGCTCTTCTGGTTAAAGGTAAGAAAGACTATGTTGACATGGATAATATTGATAAAATTTGGGGTTCTGTCATCAAGGTTATAATGGAGTATTTCACTCTTGAGGGGAGATTTTCTAGGGTCTATAATTATTGTTTTGCCCTATTTAATCACTTTAGACATGATTTAAAAATTTCTTTTCCCTACTTTCTCCTTTGTTCTCTTAACCAGAGCATCATTGATTATAAAGTTAAGAACTTCCTTATTCTCCATGTTGGGCTCATTTGCCTTATTGCTGATTATGCTAGAGACTACATTCCCGACCCTATCCCTACCCAGATCAAAAAAAGGAAGAATATTGGCTCTCTGTCTAGGAATCCAAAATCTAAGAAAGAAATCTCCCTCTCTGAGTTGACCTCCTCTAAGCCTTTGGAAGGGTTGAATAATGATAAGGACCCTCATGATGTCAAAGCCTCTATCTCTGATAAAAGGGTCCTTGAGCCCTCTGCTAGCCCTACCCTCTCGGAGCTTGAAGGTGTGAAGCTTATTCCCCAGGACATTGAGATTAAGGTTGTAATGAATACTCAGGTGGGTAGTAATGTTGTGTCTAATCCCACTACCCACAACCCTGAGGAGAAGGATTCAGAGGGTCCTGAAATCAATAATTCCAAGGATAGTCCCGAGGATGGCCAGGAAAATCAGAAAAGAGGGGAGAAGCTTAACCCTGCTCTGGAGACTAATAATACTGAAGGTAAAGAGAATTCTAAGATTGAGGTTGAGGCTAATGAAAACAAAGTTAAAGAGATTGGTGCTAATCTTAATGATAGTAACGCTGACTACTTGGGGGATAATAGCTTTAGGGTTATGGGAGAGGAAAATCTAGAATCCCACGAGTCCCCCAGCTCAGGGAAGGAGAACAAGGAGGAGGAAAGTGAGAGAATCCTTGATGGTAGTAAATCTCAGCCTCTTCAAAGTGAAATAAAAAAGATGGGTTCACAATTCAGAAGATCAATCATCATGCCCCCCCTTGAGATTGCTAAAAACAAATCCATCTATAGTTATAACCTAGACAAATGGGTGCAGAGCGATTTGGTTGAGCTTAAGAACAGATGTATCAAATTGGATAATAAGAACTCTATCATCGAGGAAACCATTGAAAATATCAGGAAGGAGCATTCTCACAATGCTAATGCCCATGTACTTGATTATGGTTCTAATCTGGATGATACAATTAAAAAATTAGTTGAGATAGCCATGATACCTATCCAGGAGAAGATAAGAAGGAATGAGGAAATGCTAAAACATTTTCTTGGCCTGGTTAATATAGGTATGAAGTCTACTCTAGAGAATTTGATTTCTCTGAGTAAAATGCTGGAAGGAAAAAAAGATGCCCCCTTGAGTGATACAAATGACCTATCTGAACCTACCCAACAGATGGGACCTGGTACCAGAACTAGGTCAAATACTAAGAAGAAGCACAAGGTTGATGATCAGGACATTTAGAGGCTAAAAGATAATGTTAAGACCATGCAGACTCAGCTGGAGGACTCAAAGAGCTTCTTGAAGACTATGTCTTGACCTCGGTGCTGGTGGTCTTTTTCCTCTATTTTTCTTCCAGTGTTTTTTTCTTTTTTTTGTGTAGGTGCTAATTGCTAAATATGGGAGTTGTCCCTTTGTAGCATGTTCCTCTCTTTGGGGCAGCTAGTTGTTCTCTGGGTCTTCATGCTTATCTCTCTTCTCTTTTTGTAATAGGGTTTCGAGGCCCCTTCAAAACCTATTTTTACCATAATAAAAAACTTCATGGTATTTCACTTAATGCTAGCACATGTTTCTAGTGACATTAACGAGTATTTAGTATCAAGTATACTTTATTTTGCTTGCAATCTAGGGTCATAGGCCATATTACTTTTTTTGCAATGATAGGGTTGGAGTGGCACTACAGAAGAAAATTGAGAGAATTTGAGAGCTAGATTAGGCATATCTTTATCATTTTCTCATTTTAGGACTGTCATTAGTAGAGATTAAGGCTGAGAGCTCTATTAACATGCTTAGATAGAGAGCCATGGGATACTTATTGGTTTAATTGCAATTATTAGCTTAAATTTTCTTTATTATTCCTTAGAATTGTAGTTAAATAAAATAATCTCATGAAGGTGTATTTCATTCACATACAAATGGCGCCCACCATGGGGCCTTGAGCCTCTATTTTTCATTTTTTATCAAATTTTGTGTATTTTTGGTGCATTTTTATATTCACTTTGTAGATTGCAGGTAAAATGATGCCTATAAATAAAACAATAACACCTTCTAGAAATGAAGTGACACCTACAAAATTTCTTCTATTTCTATCTTAAATCATTTCAACGCTTCTCAGATAAAGTGTGCCACCTGTGCATGTAAAGCGATGCCTGCTACTCGGGAAATAATGCCTATCAACTTTCTTTTCCCACCTGTGAAGTTTTTTGTTTTGCAATTTATATACTTTGCACTGCCTATGAATTTTATTTTCATGCCTGTAATGTGTTAAGTTACGCTTAATAAATTGCAAAGTGACACCTAAACTACTACAAAGACATGCTTAACGCATTGCAAAATAATGCCTATAAGCTACAAAATGAAGCCTATTCTTTTTTGATTTTCATTACTTGCAGATTGATATTTTTAGTTTGCTAACTCTATGTTACTGTGTTTTCTACAGATGAATAGACACATGAAAGTACAGAAACTAGAGATAAAGGTCACAATGGAGAGAAAAGAGGTAATACTATTGAACAAACACTCTAAACAAGTGCATAATACTAGTATTTTGGAAAGTTTAGAGAAGGAGGAAGTTTTGTATGATCCCTTAATTGATTTCATATTCTAAGTTTCTTAGTAGCATTTTGCAAATTTGAAAAGAAACTTCAATTCGTTATCAATTATTTTTGGGTTTTCTTCACTTTGTTTGGTTGTGTTGGACCTTGTTGGAGGATCCGGAGAGGGAACGATCACCACTAGGTGAGAGAAAAAACAAGCTAAAAACTTTAAAAAAGTGCCTAGCCTTTGCTAGCTACAAAATGAGGTATTTTTTCTATCAAGATTGCTTTGTTTATATTGTGGAAATTTCCTTGATATCCAGCTAATAGGGACATCCTATTATTATCCATTCCAAATGAAACATTAGGTATATGTGATGAACTATAACAGATTGAATGTTTGAAGATGTTAAGTTGATGATCACCAAGCTACAGAAAGTTAATGTAAGACATTAAATCAATTAATTTATTGTATTGGAATTGATGTCAACTTGATATAATATGATTTGTTATATATAAAGTGTCAAAGAATTCAGAGAATAAGATTGATTAAGGTTATGCTATAACTAATGCATAAAAGATCAGTATTCACTAAGTGACAACAAACACCGACAGGCAGTGCACCCCCACAGATAGAGAAACCCGAGAGTAAAGTCACAGTGATACCCGAGCATGAAACCCAAGCAAGAATTATTGACTAGCAGAATCACAAGTATTACCAATGAGAAACTTCATAGTGTTACCCAACAAACAAAACTTTACATTGTTGCCCGATGGATAGACAACCCCGACGGAGATTCCCAAGGATAACTAAAGTGTTGACTGAAGCTAACAAAGAGTTAAAACACCAAAAATAAATGAAGCTCAGAAATGAAAAAATACTTAGCTAGAAAGAGCTAAATAAGGAGTTAACTAGTTGTTAATATTGTTTTCATCGACAAGTTAAAAGCCATAGATAAGAGAGATTTGAAGCTATTTTATTCCAACTGTCAAAGAGAAATCTACAGGATAAAAATGAAATAAAGATTTAGAGAAAGATTGGCTAGAATTATGGATCACACCAAGAAAAATAAAGTTAAGAAATAAGAAACAATGAAATCATGTGTATAAAGAAACAAGATAATTCATTGTGAATTAGGGGTGAATAGAAAAAGAGGATTCTAAAGAGAAACTAGTGAAAGACTTCACACAATCTTGATCAAGCAAGCTGAGGAAAGAGATAAAGATTTTTTCAGAAAATGAGAAATAGAGAAGCACGACATCATCGAGAAAAAAAAAGTGGAGCAAAGGTATTGAAAAGATATATTGATCAGAAAGGTATTACGAGCTTACAATAGATCTGAAAAATCTGCAAAGTATAGTTGTATATGTGAATAGATCATTTACTATTTTAATTTAATTATTGGATCAGAAAGTCTCTTAACTAAGAAGGACTTAACAATCCTTTATATATTGAGATACATCCTAATGAGTATCAAAAGGTTTGGTCATGAAGATAGCATAGAGATGCCAGATACCAATTGACAAACTACACTGGATTTGGTCATAAAAGGTAACATAGAGATTCCAGATATCAAGTGACAAATTATTCTATTTAAATCCTCTAACAAGGTCACACCTAATAGTGTGTTTGTAACCTATAAAAAGGTTGTCTCTTCACTAAGCTCACTTTAGAAGAGTGAAAGTTTTGGGTTAGCGGTCCCAAGTGGTTTTTCCCTTAATAGGGTTTCCACGTTAAAAATCCATGTGTCAATGTGTTTATGATTCATTACTTAAGTGTTTTTCATTACACATAACTAATCTGGATTGATCGCTATACACTAAGCAATTTACTACATTTTGGTAAATGAAAGACTACTAATTGGTAAACAATAAGAATAAGGTTTAGTAGTGAACTCCAAGCAGTAGTTATTTGTTGAGATTATTTCAAGGCATTCATCTTGTAGGACTAAAGATAACTAGAGGCTTATAATTGTGGTAATAAGTTTTTGGGTTAATTTATTGGAATATTTAGATTATTTCAAGACATTCATCTTGTAGGACTAAAGATAAATAGAGGCTTATAATTGTGATAATAAGTTTTTGTGTTAATATATTAGAATATTTTTGAGGCCACTGATTCACTCCCCCTCTTAGTTATTCTAACAATATTCTCTCAACTTTTTGAAGTTGATCAAAAAGCCAAAAGTGTTGAGTTTGGGTGGTAGAAAAAAATGGAGGAAATTGAACCAAACACTTCAAATTTTAAGAACCTCCTTGTCAAGAGGTTAAAAATGAACAAATATGCTTGAAGTTTTTGGAACTTAAGGGAAGCAATAGGGATATTCTCTTCACTTTTTAAGTGAATCAAACTCTGAAACTTTCTTAACTTAGTTCAATTTTGCATTTCTATATACATGCTAGATAAATTAGAGACTTAGAGGATCTGCCTCCTGAGTACATCCTTAAGAGTATGGTGAAAGGGAATGACCCAAAGTGGGAGACACTCACTTTAACCATGAGACTATCTGACCCACTATAAAAAATATACTCTTCCTTAATGGGTTGTAGTGACTAAATTGTGCTTAATTTTCTTCACTTCCTCTAGTAGTCCTTCAAAATTGTGCAAAATCATACTTTTGTGTGTGTGGGAAGCCGCAAGGGGGTATAAGAACTTTTCAAAGTTTAGAATGGAGGTGTTCAATAAAAATTTGTTAATTAGAAAGCCATCTTTTAGATCCAACATTGTTTAAAAGTTAAATCTGACTCTAGGTAGATTGTTTGGAAGCTATTCTTGTAGAAGAACCGTTAAAACGATTGAGAATATACACTTAGTGTGTTTTAGGGTTATGATACAAACTTGATGTGTGTGTTGTGTTTGTATCTACATTTTCAAGCAAGAATACCATTTGACAGATCTGATCATAGAATTAATCTTTTAAAAACCCTAAAAACTATGAAAAAAACAACTTGATCTGCAAAGTGCCACGTACAATAGTTTAAATGATGCCTGCAATACTTTCTGTGACACCTATACAACTGAAATGATGCTTATAACTGTTAAAATAATGCCTAATGCACTAGAAAATGATGCCTGCAAACATTTAAACACTGTCTATAAGCAGACAAATGTCGCTTGCAATCTATAGAGTGCCACATACAGTAATTTCAAAAAATGCCTATACAGTTCAAAGTTGTGCCTAGACTGCAAGGAAGTGACACCCATAAATAAAGAAGGGAAAACAAGAGGCATTTCTTGAGGTCTTGAAAACCATTTGATCACATTTTTGGATACCCTTTTGGAGATTTTACCTATTTATAAGTTCAGTTTGATCAGAATCCCCCATTATTAGAAAAATCACAAAATCATTAAGGGATTGATCAATCAGGTGGTAAAAAGCCAAGTTTTTCTTGATCTATGCTCATGCCAGCTTTCGCCTGATCACATTACGTCAAGTCTACCCTGTAATCTGATAGAACTTATCTATGGCAAGAGATTCTTTTCCTAGTGATAATTTTACTTCTTCACATCCAACTCAACAATCCAACCAAGAAGTATAACTGAACATGAATTTCCCATTATGAAACATGGATCCTGACCTAATCAACAACACCAATAGAGATAACACCAATAATAATGGAAGTGGCAAGGTCAATAATAATGGGGCTGATGGAAGAGGAATTGACCCTAACAATCAAGGGGTAGACCCTAATAACAATGGTGGAAATATCGACCCTAGTGATGAAGAGGCTATAGAAGAGAATTTCAATGAAGTGGTTCAAATCCCATTCTTCATGAAACTCATGGAGAAAGTATTGTAATGAGATAGGGAAAAGTATTTTCTAGACCTAGCACAAGCGGGGACTAAACTCCCTCACAATTTTGATGTTGATCAACTAAAGCAAAAAGAAGATGAAGCAAACCCTATTGACATCATGAATAAGAAATTTAAATTATTCCGAATGCAATTGGATACAATGAAAAAAGTAGGGGCTCCTAAACCCTTCTATTTCAAGGTATTGTGTTGATTTTTGTTCGATAAGACACTAATTATGGTCCCATTCCCTAGTAATGATGTTTTTCCTATGTATGATAAGTACAGAGGAGCATCCGATCCTCAAGATAATCTAAGGGATTTGTGTGCATTGATCTTGGAGTTTATTCACACTACAACATATTTAATGAGGTTATTCCCAAGAAGTTTAGGAGGTATGGAAATGGAGTGGTTTACCAAGTTACCTTCTGGCATTCGTACTTTTGAGGAATTGGCCTCCAAGTTTGTAACTCATTCTTGTTATAATATCAAAGATGAGGTTATAATGATTAATTTATGTAATACCAAGCAACACAAGTGGGAAGGATTCCTAATTTTCCTACAAAGGTGGAGAACGGTTTGCTAGATACCCTCGAAGTGTGCCCAAAAAGGAGAAGATGGATATATTCATTAATAGCTTGAATAATGAGATGAATTATCGGTTAAGATTACAATTTCCTAGGTCTTTCCAAGACCTAATTGAAAATGGATTTAATACAAAGGAGGTATTAGTTAAAAGCGGAGAACTTAAAATTTATAAGGATAATAAGAATTTTAACAACAATACCTCCAACAATAATCAAAATAGGAATCCTCCTAACAATAACCGATTTTGGATGAGGAAAAATAACAAAGGTGTGGGCAATGATGGAGTTGTGGAAGATAATAATTTGAATGCCACTCCTTTTATCGTCACAAGAAGACCTACTCAAGTTAACAATGCAAGTCAAGCACCCAAAGTTCCTTTCAACAATAACAACAATAATAACACCTTTGGGAACAATCAAGAGGCCAATAAGCCTAAACCCTTCTTTTCACCATCACCTAGAAGGAAGTTCATGCCCTTGGGTGAACCACTTGAGAATGCATTGAGAAACCTCATTTCTAATAAAATTATTGACTTACCTAGGGCTCAACCCTATGAACCACAAGTGAAGCCTACTTGGTGGAGTGAGTCCAATCATTGTGAATACCATAGGAATCAAGGAAGAAAAACAAATGATGAATGCGCCTAAGAGATGTGGTGCAAGATTTGATTGACAATGGTGTAATTAAGGTGGAAGGACCCCAAAAAAATGAGGATCATATGGCCTTTAAAATACCTTTCTTTAATCATGAGAAAGGTTAGTCTTCAAATTTGAACAACCAAGGCAACAATGCTAAAGGTAACAACAATGTCAATTTTGCTCATCATTATGACAATACTATCAATACCTTATCCAAACATGAGAATGTTGTTAATGTTGTGGTGATCAAGGAACAACCCAAAATGAAGACTTCTAATGCCATCACTACAGGGAAACCATCAAGGATTACCCTACAAGGGGGAGATCTTAAACCTATTGGTCCTACACAATCAACTATTTTGGCTAAAAAAACATCTACTAAAACAAAGCCTTATAATTTGGTTGATCAATTACAAAACCCTCCAGTACAAATTTCTATTTTGGAGTTATTAAAAATTTCTCCTAATCACAAGGAGATCTTGGAAAAAGCTCTAGTAGAGACTAATGTTCCTATAAATTTGGAGGAAGATAAGTTTCAAAATATGGTAAGACATCTTGTTGCACCACATTGCCTTTCATTTTCAAAACAAGATGATATGTCCATTACTCATCCTCAAAATTTTCCCTTGCATATAGAATTTTTAATCCAAAGACATAGGGTCAAGAGAGTCCTCCTTGATGGAGGATCTGGTCTCAACATTTTCACTTTGAACCTTTTCAAGTATTTAGGGTTATCCAAATCATCTATTGATCCTGTAGACACCTAAAATTTACCAGGTGTATCTCAAGCATTCCAAATTATAAATCTCAGCCAAATGCTTCATAATATCATCTCAATTCAATTCAAATGGACATTTATCAAATCAAAGGAACAAAATTAAAATCAAATTAAACAATCAAATAATCATGAAATCAAATAATTAAATTCAAGCCTAAGGGATTAATCAAATTATGCAATTGATTTTTCAATTGTATAGTTCAAATCAAAAAGGATTAAATCCAACCCAATCACCCTTCCATGGATAATTAAATTAAATTATGGAGTTATTTAATTTGTAATTCTTTGAGAAAACCAACCAACTTTCCCTCCATTTGCAAACACCTCAAAGCTTTTGACTTAACCAAGCTTTGATCATGATCAATTCACTCTACCCCCTACCCTTGGGAAAATGCTATAAATACAAGCAATTTCCTTTGTGTTTGGAATCCAAGAATTCAAGAGAAAAAGAATCCTTATTATAGGCATATTGAGGAGCATTTGAGATCTTTTGAGAGATTTTTAGCATTTGCATTTCATTTAGCATATCATGTTTAGGAGCATTTTCTATTTTCTCTTATGATCTTGGAGCATTGTTGAGCATTTTAAGCATTCTAGCTAGACTTGAGAATTTAAATATCATATATATCTCATTCTAGGATTGTCCTTGAGAGAGATTAAGCCTGAGAGATCTCTTAACAAAGATTGGATAGAGAACCATGAGATGATATAGTTTTGTTAGTTTCAATTCTTAGAGAAACTTGTTTATCTTTCCATAGAATTGTTTCTTACATTCTTAATTTCATGAAGGTGTATTTTCTTACACACATAATGGTGCCCACCATGGGGCATACAGGTTGACTATCAGTCAGCTTGCTTATAGATTGATCAGCTGGGATATAGTCTGTGGGATATGTTACCACAGGTTGCAAATGCAGGGATGTCCGCTGAGTATCGAGAGTGGTTCATGCGACATCGGTTTATGAGATTCACGGATCCGGTAGAGCCTATCTTGGATGTTGATGAGCTATCTAAGGATGATGGCGATGGTTGAGATGATGGTGATGATGGTGATAGACCACGGCGATGTAGAGTCTAGAGAGCACCTAGAGCGCCATGGGTATAGAGAGCAACTGGGCCTCAGATGAGAGGTGGACATGTGAGAGGCTGAGGTGGTGGTTTTAGATAGCCTAGGCAGAGATTAGGAGGTGCACAGGGAACACAGGGTCAGGATCCATTAAGAGTAGATGCAGATTGGGCTAGACGGAGGCACAGATAGGTGCAGGAGGCGAGACAGGTTCCTGGGCAGATACCACAAGTTGACCCACAGGTCAGCACAACACAGGTTATACCATAGGTTCCTTTAGCACCTCAGGCACCACAAGGTCCTCCAGCATCATAGGCACCTCTAGTGTCAGATGATATAGTGTGGGATGTGAGGGGATTACAGGCTGGTATGACTACAGTGACAACTAGATTAGATCAGGTTATGACTATGTTGCAGCAGTTTCTGGCCACTCTAGCTCAGCTACCGACCAGTGTGAGCACCAGTTAGGCACCTCCCGGTTCACTGGATAGAGCAGGTGATATGATGGCACAGGTGGGTTAGGCATAGTTTTAGATGGATCAGGTGCCCCTACTGGGTTATGAGATAGATATGGACCCAGGATTTGTATCATATGTATTTGTTGATCTAGACTTTGATGTACCATTGATGTACTGATTATGCTATAGACATTTGATGGACTTTTATCTAATGATGATCTTTGATTTCTTCCTTTGATGATGTTATGCGATTTTCCTTTTATGCATGTCTATATGTTTCTATGATGCATTTATTTCTATTGTGCAATGGATGCAAATGTCTTAGAGTAGGACATAGATATGTGGATGCAAATGATGCAAATGCAATTTATCTCTATATGTTTTTTGGTTTTAACAATGTATGGATTATGCAATGCATTGAATGCAATACTTAGTGCTTATGGTAAATGAAATGCATCTATCTTTTTGTGTTTTTGAATGTATGCAATTTTAATTCATGAGATGCAGGTCTAAATGAAGATATGGAAAATGATTAATGAATAATGTATCTTTTTCTTTTTTTCCTCTTGACATGAATGTATAATGAATAATGACTAATGATAATGAATGCAAAGGAAAATCTCATTTTTGAATGACTTGAAATCAATTTATTTGATGAAGTATTGTCAACCCTTTGTCCCCCCCTTTGAACTTGGAAAATTGTTAGAAAGACAAGCTATTTTGAGAACTAAGCATTTGGAGAACGCAAGCAAAAGAGCAATAAGCAACTAAACTAAAAAGAAAAATGCAACTAATCTAACATGCAAAATGCAATGCAACTAATTATCCTTGAGGTTTGCGAAAGGAATACAAACTGAGATATATTTTCATCATAGAGCATTTTGTGGAACTAGGAGTCCATACAATCCTTACTGGCGCCACTGCGACCATAAGAATATGAATATGAATTTCTCGCATGTGGTAACCCCTTCCTACAAAACCAAGTACAACCCTCACTAGTTGGAAGACCAACTATGGGAGTATGAATACCGGTTCAAATAGATTCAATGTTGCAAGTGGATGTTGGTATTAAGATATGGAAAATCTAAATAACCGAGGTATCCTTTTGCGTAAACAAACAAAGGTTAACCCTTCGGCCTGTATGAATGTCCTCTATGGTTCTTTGATCACCATGTCTTTAGACTAATTCACATAAGTTTAAAGAATCTTCCTCAAAATAGTCACTCAAAAGCTTAAGAAAACATCATGTCTTTTATCCTTTCCAATCTAGCCGAAACATCATTGACTAGCTAAAAAGAATATGACTCGAAAAAGTTAATGAAAAACTCATCAAAATTCCAAGTGTTTGTGAAATGTATCAAGATTTTCAAATAATAATTCTAGACAATCTGATTGTTTAAGGTGTGTCAAATTTTAATCCTAATAAAATAAGTCAAATGATGTTCAAGGATCATGTTATACGATCAAAACTATTTAGGGTTGAACAATGATAGTTATCAAAGGTTCGAAAGTGTCTCTCCTAAATTGAAAAATCTGCTTATGATGTGTGACCGAAATGTTACACTATTGAATCCTGGTGGTACCAAAAATCTATGATGTGTGCCTCCAAGTGATAAATGTGGCCAATGTGATACTTAGGGAAACTAAGCTGAGAATGCGACAAAATGCAGCTCTGAGACTTCATTAGGGCAATGCATGAATGACTGATGCAATGAGGATATGGACAAGTGAGATGAGGAAACCGCAATATGTACAAATGCAACTAGGAAACACCTAAGGGACAAAAGGTGCCTATTTCTAGGTTTTCACCTCTTGGGATTATTGCTCTTTTTCTATTTTTTTCTTTTTTTCTACCAAGGTGCCTATTTCTAGGTTTTCACCAAGGTACTTTTTCTCCTTTTCAAATGTTTTTGGCTTTTTTGAAATTTTTGATTTTTTTGGTATTTTTGATCTTTTCTCCTTTTTTTGGTTTTTTTTTTGAATTTTCTCATGTACAAGGGTGATGCTTGACTCATCTGATACTCTTCAACTTATACTCTTTATTTTGATACTCTTTCCTCTAAATCAAGTGTGGAACCTTTTAAGATGAATACTATTGATAGGTTCTAGCAATTCATCACCATCACAATCAGCCAATTTTTAGGTCCCCATTCCAAATGAAGAAACAATGACAAAAGGACCGAGCCAATTTTCTTCCCACTTCCCTTTCTTTTCTCTATCAGCCTAATTTTTTGGATTTTCTCTCAATACTAGATCTCCTATTTAAAAGTTTCTTGGCTTGATATGTTTGTTATAATTCTTGGAAATTTGATTCTGATACACTTTCAAATGGTCATAAGCTTGAGTTTGATGTTCCTCCAACAATTCCAATTGTTGGAGATGGGCAACTCTATAATCCTCATCTGTTATTAATCCATGTAATGAAACTCTGAGGGATGGTATTTCAACTTCTAAAGGAAGAACAACTTCGGCCCCATAAACCAAAGAAAAAGGTGTAGCTCCTGTCAGGGTTCGAATACTAGTCCTATAGGCCCATAATGCTGGATTGATTTGAATGTGCCAATCCTTTCCTAATTTTCTAATGGATCTCTTAAGTATTTTTAGGATGTTCTTGTTAGTGGCCTCTACTTGTCCATTACCTTGGGGATAGTAAATGGATGAAGAGTGATCTGTAATGTGGAATGTGTCACAAAGTTCATCAATATATTTGTTCTTAAATTGTTTTCCATTATCCGTAATGATGGCATGATCAATGTCGTATCTACAAATGATATGATTTAGGATAAGCATGGAAATTTGTTTTCCTGTTGCAGTCGATAAAGGGACAGCTTCAACCCATTTAGTAAAGTATTATGTTGCTGTGATTATATACTTGTGTCTGTTTGAAGAAGGTGGATAAATCATGCCAATTAAGTCAAAACCCCATTGATAAAATGGCCATGGTGTGACAAAAGGGTTTAATTCTTGTGCTGGTGCATGAATCAAGTTTCCATGGTATTGATATTTCTTGCAAACTTTAACATATTGACAAGCATCTCTTTCTAAGGTTTTCCAAAAGTACCCCATACGTAAGATTTTCTTAGCTAGGTTTAAACCATTTGAATGTGACCCAAAAATCCCCTCGTGGACATCTTTTAAAGATAATTTCAATTCATCTTCCTCTAGACATCTAAGGAGTGTTTCGTCAAGACCTTTGCGATACAATGTGTCAGAAAGGATAGTATAACGGGTTGCTTGTCTTATAAAATTTTGCTTTTGAGTGTGGGTTTGGTCTATAGGAAAGGTTTGATTTTTGAGATAAGTATAGATAGGCCCATACCATGGAGAGTCATGTCCATGTAAAAGGGCAATAATTTGGATCTCAGGTAGGTCAAATGTTGGTTTCACCAATTCTTCCACCAAGAACTCAAACTTTTCATTTTGATCGGGTAGCTGAAGTAAAGATGCCAAAGTAGCCATTGCATTGGCTGCTCTATTCTTATCTCTTGGAATTTGTACAAAAGTAATCAAAGCAAAGTACTGCTTCCAGCTATCCACCAAGTTCTTTTAAGGCAACAGTTTTTTGTCCTTAGTATTATACTCATCATTAACTTGATTAATGACTAATTAAGAGTCCCCATAGACCTGTAATTCTTGATTCCTATGACCAAAGCTTCATACTCTGCTATGTTATTGGTGCAAGGGAACAATAACTTGTAAGATTTTTGGATTGTGTAACCTTGTGGTGTAATCAAAAGAATGTCTGCTCCACTTCCATTTTTGGTATATGATCCATCAAAGTATAGAGTCCATGTCTTTGCTTCGACATTCACAATTGTAGAATCTGGGAATTTGACTTGTATAGGATTTGTAGATTCTTGAGGATATTCAGCCAATTGATCGGCTATAACTTGACCTTTGATTTCTTTTCTATCAACATATTCAATGTTGAATTCACTAAGTACCATGACCCACTTCGCAATCCTTCCAGTTAAAGCTGTTTTGCTAAGTAAGTATTTCAAGGGATCAATTTTAGCTATGAGTTTCACCTTA
>MU223914.1:2638140-2658208 GCA_018584345.1 Thuja plicata | reverse complement strand
CTTATTATAGGCATATTGAGGAGCATTTGAGAGCTTTTGAGAGAGTTTTAGCATTTGCATTTCATTTAGCATATCATGTTTAGGAGCATTTTCTATTTTCTCTTATGATCTTGGAGCATTGTTGAGCGTTTTAAGCATTCTAGCTAGACTTGAGCATTTAAATTTCATACATATCTCATTCTAGGATTTTCCTTGAGAGAGATTAAGCCTGAGAGCTCTCTTAACAAAGCTTGGATAGAGAACCATGAGATTATATAGTTTTTCTAGTTTCAATTCTTAGAGTAACTTGTTTATCTTTTCATAGAATTTTTTCTTACATTCTTAATTTCATGAAGGTGTATTTTCTTACACATAGATCCTAAAATGTAGATTACCATCAAGTATGAGGAAGAAAGATCTTTGAAAGGCATGATATTTTTACCCATTCAAGTTGGACCTATTAAGAAAGACACCATATGTCAAGTCCTTGACATGAAGTTAACTTATAATATCCTATTGGGAAGGCCATGGATTCATGAGATGCAAGCGGTGCCTTCCACCTATCATCAATGTATTAAATTTCCTCACATGGGTGAAGAAATCACAATTGGAGAATATTGTAATCCCTTTCAATATTCCAACACATTGAAACCTCTTTATGAGCTATTTATTCCTCATAACAAGGAAGGAATCATTCCTAATGTCACCATTGAAGAAGATAAAGAGGAAGGTCCTAAGTTAATGTCAAATGCTACATCTACTTCCAATCCTAATCAAACTAAATCATCTATATCAACTAAGGGAAAGGAGAAAGTGAGTTTTGAGGGTCAAAGTTCTAATGAAAATTTAGTTAAAACTTCTACACCAAACGTAGAAATTTTGAAACCCTCTAAGGATGAGAGAGAACAAACCAAGAAGGATCATTACCAAAAGATGAATGAGATGATGCATAAGTTTGAAAAGAAATGTAGAATAAATTCCAAAGGAGTAGGGGAATATTTTGTTTCCCTATTTGATTTGTCAACTTCCCCAAAAACACATGGGAAACCATCAAGTGATAATCCACCTCACAAATACAACTCTCCTTTTGTAAGAGAGAGTGATAAATCATCCCTAGAAAAGGAGGAAAATGAATTTTTACAATGACTCTACAAAGAGGAAGATACTTCAGACAATCCCATTGAAAGAGTGCAACATATCAATATCCAAACTGATCAATATAGAAAGGGATTTCAAATTATGCAAAAAATGGGATGCAAGGGAAGAGGACCCTTAGAAATCAGGAATAGAGGATTTCTAGAGCCTATTGAACCTCCGTGGAGGTTAAAGGATGAGAGATCCGGAATAGGGTATCAAGACAAAGGAGAAAGTTCAATCCCTATGCATTATTTTCATGAACATGTACACATGGTAGGATCCAAGAGTGAGGATGATTTTGGAGACTATGAGTAGGATACCCTATCCAAAGACTCTTATCATGATAAAGAGGTTGATGTTATTCATACATATGCTACCATTCCTAGTGCCAAAACTTAAGATAATTAGAATCAAGGGTTGAATTCTACACAATAATCAAATGAGCCTCAAGAATCCAATGTAGGACAAGAATCTAGTGGTAACCAATTGATAGGTGAACCTTGGGTAACTTCATGGGGGGGGTGTGGTTCAATGTTAGATTTAATCTGCACACATTCTTTCCCATGGAAATCCATGAGGACTCTAGTGAAGAAAAATTTGATCCTAGTTCCATGGAACACCTCGAGCAGGAACATGTTATTGACCTAAGAGATACAATGTATGAACCTTCACATGAGTATGAACCTTCACATGAGGTCATGTCCTTGAATCCTTTGAATGACAAATTCCCTAATGAATTTTTATCCCTTCTTCATCCCGAGCTCATTGATTGGGATTTAACTGAACCAAATGACCTACTATACTTTCCCAATGACAATGCAATGGCCCAATACCTAAACACAGTTAAGCCATCTCCTTCCACAAATGAATACAATTTGGACATGATGATAGAGGCAAGGGTCCAATATCTCAATCCACAAAATAAAAGAAAGAAATTCAAAAAAATGAGAAGGTCTAGTGGTGAAAACCACCATGTGGCAGTACTAGACCCTAAACAAGTAAAAATATCGGATGTTTCCAAAGGTGAAAACCCAAGTGTGACACCTAAGGAAGAGAGGTTGGATACCCTACCAAAACATGATGATGAGAGATATCATATTCTCATAGAGCCAATGGAAAAGGTTAACACTGGAACCAAATTGGAACCGAAGTTTATTCACTTAGCAACATCATTAACCCCATCAAAAAGGAAGGAGTTCATCAAATTCTTTCAAGAAAAGAAAATAAAATTTGCATGGTCATATGCAGACATGCCAGGGTTGGACCCAAGTTTTATAATTCACCATATTTATGTGAGACCTGATGTCAAACCTGTAAAGCATATGTTGAGAAAAATGCATCCCCATGTAGCTCTATTAGTCAAAGTAGAATTGGAAAAGCTATTAAAGGTTGGATTCATAAGAGTAATAGCTTACGCAGAATGGATCTTCAACATTGTACCAGTTACCAAAGATGAAAAATCCATTTGAGTATGCACATATTTTTGATACCTTAACCTTGCTTTCCCTAAGGATAATTTTCCATTACCTAGCATTGATGCTATAGTGGATTTGATGACAAGAGATTCTATGTTCTCATTAATGGATGGATTTAGTGGATACAATCAGATTTTCATTGCACCTGAAGACCAAGAAAAGACTGCTTTGACATGCCCTTGGGGAACCTTTTGTTGGAATGTGATTCCCTTTGGCCTTAAAAATGTCAGAGCAACTTACCAAAGAGAAATGACCACTATCTTCCACGACATGATTCATACCTTCCTAGAAGACTATGTGGATGATATCTTAGAAAAGTCACATCAAAGAAAATATCATCTTCCTATACTAGAAAATATTTTCACAAGGTTGGAGCAATTTAAGGTGAGATTAAACCCAAATAAATGTGTATTTGGGGTCCAATCTGGCAAGCTCTTAGGCTACATAGTTTCAGCAAAAGGCATAGAAGTGGATCCATAAAAAGTAAAAAGCCATGTAAATGGAAACTCCCAAAAATATCAGTCAAATGAGGTCACTTCAAGGAAGACTTCAATCCATTAGGAGGTTCATTTCTCAATTGGCGGAAAAGTGTCATTCTTTCACAAGATTTCTACATAAGGATACCATTTTTACATGGGATGATGAATGTGAACAAGCCTTCACTTTATTGAAAAAATACTTGGTAAACCCACCTATCTTGATGCCTCCCATAAAAGGAAAACCCTTACTACTATATATTTCAGAAATGGAGATATTTGTAGGGGTTTTGTTGGCACAAGAGGATAATGAAGGAAAAGAAAGAGTTATTTACTATTTAAGTAGAACCTTGATCAAATATGAACTGAACTATAGCTTCATGGAAAGAGATTGTCTAGTAGTGGTTTTTTCCTCACAAAAACTAAGACATTACATGTTGATGCACAAGGTGAAGTTGATTGCAAAGATTGATCCCTTAAATTATTTTCTTATTAAAACAGCCCTAACAGGAAGAATTGCTAAATGGGTGATGGTACTTATTGAATTCGACATTGAGTATGTTGACCGCAAAGCTATCAAGGGCCAAGTTATTGTTGATCAATTGACTGAAAATCCACTAGTCTCTACTCATCCTATCCAAGTTGAATTTCTAGATGCAAAAATAGTTAATGTGGAAGCCAAGGCATGGAAATTGTATTTCGATGGATCCTACACTCATAATGGATCAGGGGATGGAAATTTATTGATCAAACCTCAAGGGTACACCATTCCAAAATCTTATAAAAAAATTTCCATGTACAAAAAAAATTGCATAATATGAAGCTTTAGTCATAGGTATCAAAATGGCTTTAGAATGGAACATCACAAAACTGCAAGTTTATGGTGACTCCCAATTGGTCATCAATCAAATCAATAGTGAATGTCAAACTAAAGATGAAAATTTGATGCCATATAAGAGAATGGTAGATGAATGGAAGAAAAAAATTTCCTTAATCACATTCGAGAAAATTCCAAGGGACAAGAATAGAGCTGCAGATGTTATGGCTACTTTGGCTTCATTACTCTAAATGCCTGATCAAAATGTGAGGTGCGAATTCTTGGTGGAAGTGTTGGTGAAACTGGATTTTTACCTACCTGACACCCAAATCATTTCCCTTATTGATGGACATGACTCACCTTGGTAGAGACCAATTTATTCCTATCTTAAAAACTAAGTTTTACATATAGACAAAACCCGTGCTCAAAAATGACATTTTATATGCCAAGCCACTCATTATATCATCCTATTAGACACATTGTATCACAAAGGTCTTGACATAACACTTCTTAGGTGTCTAGAGGATGATTAATTGAGGTTATCTTTAAAAGACGTTCATGAAGGGATCTTTGGGTCACATTCGAGTGGGTTAAATTTAGCTAAGAAAATCCTTCGCATGGGGTATTTATGGAAAACCTTACAAAAAGATGCTTGCCACTTTTTCAAAGTGTGTAAGAAATGCCAATATCATGGAGATATGATCCATGCACCTGCACAAGAATTGCATCCATTTATCAAACCATGGCCATTTTACCAATGGGGTTTTGATCTTATTGGAATGATTTACCCACCTTCTTCCAATGGTCACAAATATATTATCACAGCGACAGAATATTTTTCCAAATGGGTAGAGGCAATACCTTTGAAAACTGCCATGGGAAAATAGATTTTAATGTTTATTCTTAATCACATCATTTTTAGATATGGTATTCCTCATGCCATCATCACAAATAATGGAAAACAATTCAAGAACAAAGATGTGGATGAACTATGTGAAACTTTTCACATAACACACCATTCTTCCTCCATTTACTATCCTCAAGGTAATGGACAAGTGGAAGCTACAAACAAGAATATTCTCAAAATGTTGAAGAGATCGGTTGAAAAATCAGGAAGAGATTGGCATGTTCAGATAAAACTGACATTGTGGGCATACAAAACTAGCATTCGAACACCTAGAGGGGCTACACCATTTTCCTTACTTTATGGGGCAGAAGTTGTTCTACCTTTGGAGGTTGAAATACCATCCTTAAGATTTTATTTACATGGATTAATCAATGATGAGGATTATAGGTTCACCTGACTTCAACAATTGGAATTGTTGGAGGAATATCAAACACAAGCCTATGAAAATTTGAAGGTATATCAAAACTGAATCTCAAGAAACTATAACAAGCATATCAAACCGAGAACCTTTCAAGTGGGAGACTTAGTGTTAAGAGAAAAACCTAAAAACCAAAAAGATAGAGAAAAGAAGGGAAAATGGGAAGCAAATTGGCTTGGACCTTTTGTAATTACTCCTTTAAGAACGGGGACCTAGAAGCTAGCTGATTGAGAGGGTGATGAATTGCAAGAGCCCATTAACAACATCCATCTAAAGAGGTTTCATACCTGATAAAATGAAAGAGTATAGGAGGAGAGAGTATCAGATGAGTATCTATTTGATTATTTCAACATCATTTTTTGTACATGAGAAAAGTTCAAAAATCCAAAAACATGAGAAAAGTTCAAAAATCCAAAAACATGAGAAAGATAAAAAAAAGTCAAAAACAATGGAAAAATAGAAAAGCATTAAAAAGGAGAAAATTGAGCATGAAGAAAGAAAAAGCATTCAAAAAAACAAAAAAATGGTTGTCTTGGGGAAAAACTAGCAAATAGGTTCCTTGATGATATAAAAAAAACCAAAAAATTTGAAAAAAGAGAAGAAAAGAAAAAAATTGAAAAAAAGAAAAGTGCCTTGTTAAAAACCTAGCAATAGGCACCTTGGTAAAAAAAAAAAAAAAGAGAGAAAAAGAAATAAACCCAAAAGGTTTTCACTGGTAATCAGGAACTTTTTGATCCCTTAGGTCTTTCCTAGTTTCATTTGTACATATTTCCTTTGCATCATCTAATTTGTATATCCTTCATTGCACCCGTCATTTGTGCATAGTCATAATAAAGTCTCTCAGCTACATTGTCACATACTAGGTTTCATTTTCCCATGTTTCACATTGTTACATTTATCACTTGGGGGAAAAGCATTGGTTCTTGGTACAAACAGATTCATAAGTGTTACATTTTGGTCACATATCAAAGGATATTTTCAAAACTTCAGAAGAGAGATATTGTTGAACCTTTGATGGATATCATTGTTCAAATCCAAGCATTTGATCTTATAAATTGATCCTTGAGCTTCATGACTTTATTATCAGGATTAAAAATTGATAAACCCTAAATGATCAGAATGTTTGGAATTCTATTGAAAATTTTGATACAAGGCAAAACACTTGAAGCTTTTTGATGGTATTCATTTCATTTTGTCATGTCTTTTTAGCTAATTGATGATGTTTCAACTAGATTGGTGATGATGAAGACATTATATTTTCTTGAATTTGAGTGAGTGTTTTGAGGAAGCTCCACAAACTTGTGTGAATTTATCTAAGGGCATGGTCATCAAAGAACCATCGAGGACTTTCATATTGGAAGGAGGGTTAACCTTTTCTTGTCTATGCAAAAGGATACCTTGGCTTTTTAGATCTTCCATATCTTAATATCAAAATCCACTTGAAACATTGAATCCAATGAAACTGGTATTCATAATCCCATAGTTGGTTATTCAACTAGTGAGGGTTTTACTAGTTTCCAACTGGTTACCAAAGCGATGAAAGCAATATTCATATCATCATGATAAGGTTAGTGATGGTTTTAATTTTTCCTAGTTCCACAATGCTCAATGATGAAAATATATCTCTTTTTCATTTGTTTCACAAAAAGCTAATGAAAGTTAGTTGCATTGCATTGCATTTTCATGTTAGATTAATTTCATATTTAAAGGATTTTTCCAAGTTCAAGGGGGTTAATCAATTTTGGGGGTTCAATTTCAATTATCTTGCTTCAAATCAATGATGTGACATTATATTTTGCATTCATTCATAGTATTAATCATTATTCATTATCTATTATATCATAAAATCAAAAGAAAAGAAGCATTAATCATTCATCATTTTTACATCCATTTTAGAGTGCATTTCATATAAGTTACATACATTGAAAATAAAAATCCAAAAAGATACTTGCATTCATTTTACCATTGCATTGCATAAACCATTACATTCATCATAAAAATCAGAACAAGCATATAGAAGTAGTTGCATAACTCATTTGCATCCATCCATCTATGTCATATATAAGATAAACTGCATCTATAGCATAATAAAAATAAATGCATCATAGAAATCATATAGATCTGCATATAAATAAATATCACATCAACATCATAACAACAACATGAGAATCAAATAGCATCATCAAATAAATGTCTATTAAACATGTCCATCAACATCTATATATAAAGATACATCAAAAAAATAATACATAATCAAAGTCATGATCAAAAATAAATATTATACATCAATGCATATCTAGAGGATCAATATCAATATGTCTCACTACCTAGTAGGGGCACCTGATCCATCACTTGTACTAGCACCTGATCCATCTCTAGCACCTGTATCACCTATTCCATCGGGATCTTTGTCACTTGATCTATCCTAGGTAGTCAGAGGTACCTTCCTAGTGCTAGCTATACTAGGCCTCTGGGCCATCATCATCATAAACTGCTGCATCATGCTAGCCACCTTATCAATTTGACCACTCATAGATGTCATCCTAGGCTGTAAGGTCTTTACATGTTGTGTCAAAACATCTATTGCTTGAGGAGCCTATGGTGCAAAGGGAATCTACAGAGCTACCTATGGTATAATAGGAATTTGTGGAGCAACCTATGGTACACCAGGAATCTATGGAAGAACCTGCTATACATGAAATTTTCCCTATAGAGGATCCTAAACCTGTGGTCCTAGACCCTGTCTAGCAACAATTATATGTTCCTGCCTCATGACCCTCTATCTCTGATGACCCCATACTATGGCTTGTATGGGATGAACCTAAAACTGTGTCTATCTTGGCTAACTATATCCACCACTCCTAGCCCTCACATGTCCACCCTGCATCTGAGGTCCAACCCATCCTTTACCTAAATCTATAGGAACCCTAGGATCTCTCGGTACTCTAGGAGCTCGCTATCTTCATACTCTCAGACCACCACCTTTGCCACCACCATCTCCAGCGTCATCATCAGAAGTATCATCCATATCAGGAATAGGCTTTTCTAGATTAGTAAATCTCATAAATATGTGTTGAGAAAACCACTCTCTATGCTCAATAGACATAGCGACATCAACAACATGATCTAACCTGTCCCATTGGATAAAGACCAAACTCTCAATCTTAGTGCAAGCATTCTCATCGTCTACTTGAGCTCCTCACATGGACCACTCTGACTGTACACACACATATAAGGCTATACCCTAAGTCATATCACATACTCTTCCATACTATCTCAACACTCTACCAAAGAAGAATATCTCATTAACAAGTGGTGATCGACCAATCATCCAATGAGGGGAAAACATATATGGAAACTCATCATAATCCTCTCTCCATCCCTTGCAACCAAGGTAAGATCTCTAGATGACCTAATCTATATCTTGAATAGTATGATGCCAGTACTCAAGCTTTCCTAGACGATGCTGGACAACCATACCATCATAAAGGAAAGCATAAGGCCATCATCAACCTCACACTCAAGCTGCTATCGGTCTCATCAGAGGGATGTGCTCCCAGGTCCATAACTATAATAAAATAGCACCTACTGATAAAGTTGCACTAGCTAGATATACAACCTCATGCAAATCATGATATCATTGTGCCAAAACATAGGAGCCCCAATCAAACTGCCAAGGATGTGCAATCAAGTCCTCCAAGATCCAACCCCACCCAACTGAGAAACCACGACCTCATCTATCAGGGAGAAGTAATCCTCCAATCACTACACCTAACACTGCTGGAAAAGTAGGGAATGATGAAAATTGTGCCCATGTAATAGTGTCATCTCTGATCATTTCATCATCGAATACATGTCTGCATACGCTGCCATCATAAACCTGAACATAGTAAACCTGCTCTCCTTGAGTCAGGATATGCAACAATCTATAAAAATCCTTGGGAGTGATCATCATCTCACCGAGGGGTAGGTGGAAATTATTATGGTTAGAGTGTCAATGCTCTGCCATAGCTATAAGTAAACCCCAGTTCAGCTGGAACTGAGGAATCTCAAGAAGGAAACTCAAACCACACTACTCTATAACACGTATCTCTGGACTAGTCAACTCATCAGATAAATCAAGTATCTAGGAAGCTAGACTCCATACATAACACTTATGGAACTGTGCCTTTTTTGTAAACAAGTGAATTATATTAGTATCATTATATCAGTGGATTATTTTAAGTCAATCAAACCAATAAAATCAATCCTTTTCTCTTTTTGAGCGCATCAACCTATTGTTCCTAACTCTAGATCTTGAGAAGGGACCAATATGATCAGTTATCCTATCAATCCATTTTCTATCCTATCAGATTGACAAATCAAATATCCATTTTTGTGATTATTCTAATATCCTAAATACTTGATACCATTATTAAACACATCTAGCTATCTTAGAAATCAATTTGGTAATCTAGATGATTATTCAGAAAGTGGTCTATTCTTTATAAATTAGGTTTTCATCAAATTTCATTTTAGGCGTCACTTGGCATAGTGTACGAGTCATTTCATGTTAAGCCTCATTCAATCTATGACAGGCATAATTTTATTTATAGGAGGCATCACTTTATAGTTTACGCATCATTTCATGATCCTAGACATCATTTCAAACATACTAGGAGACATTTAAAATCTAGTTTTGCCCTAGGATTTGATACATGACATTTTAATGATCAAATGTAAATTTTAACCTAACCTACATGTGGCATTTTCCTATGTATAGGCATTATTTCACTACGTGGATGTAGAATTTAACATGTCTAGGTGTCATTTAAACTATGCTAGGCATCATTTGACCACAACTATTCTAGAAAGCATGTTTCAAAGCAATAAATGAGGTCAAAATGAAGAAATAAATACACTAAGGTTCAAAACCACTTACCGGAGGTCCATAGTCAAGAGGTCTCTGATACCGATGTGCTTGCTTGAACCAATGCTCTTGAATGGGGACCACCATCGCTATCAATCTCAGCAGGAATGGTAAAAAGTAAAAATGGGGTTTTTCAACCTATTTAAGCTATTTGACCTAATTTTGGAGAGATTTTTGACCTAGTTTGACTTAATCTAAATTTTCTTCACACTGGGGCATGTTTTGTTGCCATGATCATCATCAATGTTTTTAAAGAAATGAAAACATCTTGGATCTATTCTTTATCAATATCATCATCTTTTCCTTCATGAAATCAATTTGTTTTCATTTCTAAGGGGGCATTATTATAGTATCAAATCAGGATCTGCATCAAACATCAATCAAATCTAGGGCATTGAAATTTCAAACATTAGCAGTGGGACATTCTGCGCCTTTTTCAAATCAAGGTATTGCATCAGGGTTTCAAATCAAGTCTCACATCTTGGATCAGGTTATCAATCAGTAAATCAGGTTTTTATTAGTCAATTAGGTTTTCGTATCAATCAATCAAGTATCAAATCAATGATCAAGACATGCAATTTTTTTGAATCAATGTGCTTCACACATCAATTCAAAGAGGGGCATTTTTAGACACCTAAAACTGGGCAGGTGTTCCCTTATCAAGCAAATTTGCAAATCTCAGTAAAGTGCTCTAAATCTTATCAAAATGGACTAAATGAAATTCAAATGGACATTTATCAATCAAATTGGGATAAAATCAATTAAATCAAGGGATAAATTAATAAATAACATCAAATGATTAAATATAAGCCTAAAGTGATTAATAAAACTATACAATTGATTTTAATCAATTAATTGTATAGTTTAAGTCAAAAATCAAATTGAAACTATTCCCCTACATGACCAATTTAATTAATTGATTGAATTAATAAATACTAATATCCTTCAACATGAATTTGAGAAACCAATGAGAATTGAGGAAAGTAAAGCACATGGGTTACTCCTAATTTGCAATCTCAGTCACTCATTTTGAACTTTGAATCTCAATCACTCAAATTTGTATCTTTGTCCCAACCTTTGAGACAAGCATTTAAATTATGCCCCCATTTGAAACCATATCAAAGCCTCTCACTCAACCAAGGCTTAATCATGATAAATTGACTCTACCCGCTACACCTGGGAAAATCCTATAAATAGAAGCCATTTTGAGAGCATAAGATATCCTAGAAATTTGAATGCAAAGAATCTAGACTATAGGCATTTTCATAGCAATTGAGAGCATATAATGGAAATTGAGAGCATAATTGATCATCTTACATAGAAATTGAGAGCATTTGAATCCATAATTGAAATAAATTGAGAGAATTTGAGAGCTAGATTAGTCATATCTTTATCATTTTCTCATTCTAGGACTCTCATTAGTAGAGATTAAGGCTGAGAGCTCTATTAACATGCTTAGATAGAGAGCTATGGGATGCTTATTGATTTAATTACAATTCTCAGTTTAAATTGTCTTTATTATTCTATAGAATTGTAGTTAAAGAAACTAATCTCATGAAGGTGTATTTCATTCACACACAAATGTTTTAGAGGTCAAGTCTCTTCTTCTAAATGGATCAGTTTGGTTGATTCAGTGGATGCAAAGTTGGTGGATTCTTTGGGACTTAAGGTTGTTTCCACAACTAGTGTTGTTCATGATTTAGAGTTTGGAAAGATATATTTCTGGTGTGACATATTCAAGTGTTCATGATGAACAATACAGAGATGAGTTTGGATTTTGAGGTTTAGATGTTTAAGAGGTTATTCATGCTTCTTGTTGGAAATCTTGGATCCTTCTATGAATGTATTATTTGTTAGCATTGATCAAGGTGATCGTATTTTTTGATTTGTTGTGCGTGTTGGTATTTATTCATTTAGGTATTAGCTGACTTAGTGAAGTAGGGTGTTGCAATCTTTGATATGGATTAGGCAAAGATTTTGCATGTTCATGGATGATGTTTTGGGTCTTATCTAAGTCATGGACTTAATTTGGATCTCTTTGGTGTTTGAGCTTAATCTTTATATCATTTATTTTCATAGGTCTTGTCCGACCTTGTTATTGATCATTCATTGTAATATGTATAAATAACAATCATTTGTGATTACAAAGTGTGGTGTGGATAGAGTAGAGGGAGAATTTTATAATATGAAATTGAGGAAGAAATTGTACTTCATTGGAACTGTGTAAGAATAGGAGATGTTTTAATTCATTTCAGTTGTATTGGACAAATTTTCCACCCTTTTTAACTGTTATTAGTGATTGATTGGTGAACCTGACTAAGGGCCAGATCATTGTATTGTGAGTAGTGTGCTCTAGGAAGTGGGAATGTGGATGAAAGGGAATTCTTATTTTTTCTTATTTTCTCTTAACTAGGCAATACTTTCGGCAGAGTACATTTATCTTGTGGGTTTGACTTCCACTGGGGTTTTCCCCTAACTGGGTTTCCTTGTGAATAAATATGGTGTTGTTTGTTGTGGATTTTTGATCTTGCATTATTGTTTTACCTTTCAGATCTATAAGTGATTCAATTTTTAAAGTTTTAATAACTCTAAGTACAACTGATTCACTCCCCCTCTTAGTTGTTCTTGTCTTCTTTGGGCCTAGAAATTGGTATGTGAGCTAAGTCCTTTGGAGGATCTTAATCTCTTGAAGGAGATACGACATGGAAATAATTAGGAAAGATAGTCTAAATTTTGATGGAACAAACTACCTTGTATGGAAGGTTCATATGAATACTTATCTAATACGTATTGGAGTGAATATTGGGAGATCACAGAGTCATCTTATTCTATTCCTAATGATCTAACTCAGGCTACCATTATTGAGAAAAATAAATTTTAGGAAAATATGTTAGCAAGGGAAGCTTTGGTCAGTGCCTTGTCAGATATAAAATATTCTTACATCTATGGATTAAAGACATCGCATGAGGTATGGACTAAACTTGAAACTATTTATGAAGGTAAAAAATATGTAAAGCAAGCTAAGTTGTAGGGACTGAAAGCAAAGTATGAAAAATATGAAGATGAGAGAAAGAGAGACTATCGCATCCTATATTTAGAGGGTGAATTATTTGGTTAGTTCAATCAAATGTGTTGGTGGTAAATTAAAAGATAATGAGGTCATATACAAAATTATGAGATCATTGTCTGTATGTTATAGCTATTGAAGAAATGATGATTGTGAAAGACATTACATGAGAATCCCTGATGGGTACACTATGTGCTTATGAGATGACCTCTCTTGCTAAGGAACTTCCAAAGGTTGAAAGTGCATTCAAATCCAGTGTGACCAAGCATGATGAGTGAGTGAGATCTTCTAGATTAATAAAATATAGTTAATATTCTAATCAATGGGAAGAGATCATGGAAGAGGAAAGGTAGATTGGTAGACTTGAAGCCTTGATTGCAAGAAGATTTCCTAAGGGATTTGGTAATTATGAAGGGAATTTACCTTTGAAATATTTTTCTTGTAATAATATTGTTCATATTGCATCTAGATGTCCAAATGAAGTATCAAAGGAATCTAAGGTCAGATCTAAGAAATTTCATCCTAAGGGTCATAAAAGTTTTTATGCTATTGAAGAAGGTGTGGATGATGATGAATCTGGTGCTAGTGATGAAGAGATTGTGTTTATTTCTATTAATGAAGATAATCCTAAGGAAGAGAAAGCATTGGTTTCACATGTTGTTAAAGGAGATGAATGGGTCATTGATAGTGGATTTTCACATCATATTACTGGAAATAAGAATATGTTTGTGAAGCTTTAAAATTATGGTGGTGTTGTTAGGATCAGTAACAACATGCCTTTCTTGATAAAAGGGAAAGGATAGATTAGTCTTGATGGTAAAAATAGTACTGATGATGTTCTTTATGTTGAAGGATTAAACCATAACTTGTTGATAATTGGACATCTACTAGACAAGGGATACAAATTGGAATTAACAAGAGTGTGCAAAATCATTGGAAGCAATAGAAATCTCATTTCATCAGGTACACAAACTGCTGGTAATTTATTTCATTTGAAAACTATTGATAACACATGTCTGATTGCAAAGGTTAATGACAGTTGGTTGTGGAATAGAATATTTTTTCATGTAAACTTTGATAACATGGTGAAGGTTAGCACTATTAATGTTGTAAGAGATTTTCCTAAACTCACGAAGCCTAACAATTTGTGCAAGGAATGACAATTGGGAAAGTTAACTAGATATACTTATAAGAGTAAGACATATACTTCAAATGGATTTCTAGATTTGGTATATACATATTTGTGTGGACCTACAAGGAAAAGAAGCTATTATGGTGATAGATATTTCATTCTATTCATTGATGATTATTCAAGGATGATGTGGGTTACATTTTTGAGAGAAAAATCAGAAGCTTTTCATAAAAGCTTTTTAGAAATTTAGATATTCAAGATGATGGTTGAAACAGATTTTGGATAGAGATTGAAGTGCCTAAGACTAGACAGAGGAGGAGAATGCACATTTGGAGAATTTTATGCTTATTGCGAAGAACATGGGATCAAGAGGAAGACTTTTTCTCTGCAAACCCCACAACAAAATGGTGTTGTACAACAAAGGAACATAATTATTCTAGACACAACTAGGAATATGATGATTGAAGGAAATGTCTCACGGATCTATTGGAGAGAAGTACTGAGCACTATTTTTTATACCTTGAACCAAGTACAGATAAAACAAGGAACCGGTAAGACTCCTTATGAATTTTGGTATGGTCATATTCCTATAGTGAAATACTTTAGAATTTTTGGAAGTAAATTCTATATCAAGAGAGATGAAGGTATTGGAAATTTTGATCCTAGGAGTGATGAAGGAATCTTAGATTTTCTACTAAGAGAAAATCATGTAAATGTTATAACTTAGACTGAAGAATATTGTTAAAAGTAAAAATGTTATAGTAGATGATAATGTGTAGAGATTAGAAAGAACTTGCAGGTATGACATAAATGAAGAGAATAATCAGATTATGGAAATACATAATCAAGATCACGATTAGAATGAATTGAATGAACAAGTTGAATCGATGGCTAATGAGGAGGATATTGAAACAGAAGGATTTTCTACAAATCCTATTCTGAAGACTTCATGGTATGTAAAGATTAATCATTTTGAAAATGTTATTATTGGTGATAATAATAGAGGTGTTAAAACTAGAGGAATAATTGCTAGAGATGAAACATGACTTCTATCTAAATTTGAAACTAAAGATGTGAAATTATCTTGTAATTATGAGAGTTAAATACATGATGAGGGAAGAACTTGATCAGATTGAGAAGAAAAAGACATGGATTCTTGTTCCTAGACCTGTGGACAAGAATGTGATCATAACTAATTGGGTATCCAGGAACAAGTTGAATGAAGATGGAACAGTGGTTCAAAACAAATCTAGACTGGTATGAAAAGGGTATTCAGAGATGGAAGGTATTGATTTTCAAGATACCTTTTCTCCTATAGCTAGAATTGAAGCTGTTAGATTACTTATTGCATATGTAGCTTACATAAATTTCAAATTTTATCAGATGGATGTCAAGTTTTCATTTTTCAATGGTGAGTTAGAGGATATGTTTACATTGAACAACCTAATGGATTTACACTAACCGATGAAGGAGATATGGTTTATAAATTATAGAAACATTATATGGATTGAAGAAATCCTGTAGAGATTGGTATGCTATATTAGACAAGTACTTGACAAAGATTGGATTCAGTAAAGGTATATATGACAATAATTTATACTTCAAAGTAGTTAATGATAATATGTTGATAGCTAAATTTTTTGCTGATGATATCATATTTGGTCGTGAAGACGAATTGACTAAATGAATTACCGATAAAATGCAAAAAGAATTTGAGATATCTATGATAGGTGAAATGAAATTCTTTCTTGGATTGCAAGTTACACAATTGGATAAGGGAATTTTCATTACATAGTCCAAGTATGTCAGAGATTTATTGAAAAGGTTTGGTATGGAAGATTCAAAACTAGTTGGAACCCCTATGGTTACTGGTTGTACATTGACTAAATATGGTGAATTTTGTTGTGTAAATCAAACAAGATATAGATATATGATCCGTGTATTGTACTTGACTCAGACTAGACCTAATATAATGAATGTCATTTTCATTGTCAAAATATTTCAAGAAGAACCAAAGGAATCAGATGTTTTTAAAATAATATTAAGATACTATAAGGGAACAATTGACTATAGCCTGTGGTTTGGTAAGGACAATGATTTTACACTTTGTGCATAAAAAATACTTACTGGGAAGGAAATTTTGATGATAGGAAAAGTACAAGTGGCGGTGCATGTAACCACCCTAATTTGGTTTGCTCTAACTAGAGACCCTATTTACCCTAAGTGTGATCATACCCCAAATTATGTCAAGATAATTCTTCAATTAATTGGCATAATTCATTTAGATCAAATTTAATCTCTTAGCGATCTTATCACTAATTTACATTAATTGCTTTAGCCAATTAAATCAAATCAAAAGAATTAAATACATGGCTAAGGTAATTAATTAAAAGGAATTTAATAACATCCTAATTACAACTCCTCACTTGAAAAATAGAAATTCATGTTATCATTTTAGTTGCACACTAAAATTGATATTGTTTTACATTGGATTATGAATTTTATAGTTGTTGTCCTAAGTTGAAGAATGGCCTAAATTCAGAAGATAAAGTACACATGCAGCACAAAAACTACAAACATCAAAAAGATTGCATAAAGGTACATCCATTAAACACTACTATTCAGATATTGAAGATAAAATACATTATTATTGCATTCATATTAACACTGATGTTGTTCTCTAAGTATTGATCATATTTAAAACTTTTAATTTCATAAATAGATCATTATGTTGAACATCCAAAATGAATGTATTAAGAAATTATTCCTTCATAGGTTACATCTTTCAATTGTAAACATATAGAAGATGTACAATGTTGAAAGTAGTAAGAGAGAATTAGATGTTAGAATAGTCCCAAAGGATAACTAAGAGGGGGGGGGGGGGGAANGAATAGTCCCAAAGGATAACTAAGAGGGGGGGGGGGGTGAATCAGTTATCAGCTAATTAATTATTTTCTCTTATCAATTCCAGAATACAATAAAGTAAATGCACATTCAGATAACACAATAGACAACACCACAATTTGGTTACGGGGAAACAAAATGGTAAAAACCCCAGTTGGAATTAACACTCACAATGAACTATATTTGTTATTTGTTTATAATAATCTCTATTAGAAGATCTTGCAAGCCTGTTAGGATTTGTTCTTTACAATGCAACAAGTATAGTGACCTGGTTAAGGGTCTGACCCTATTAGGAGTCTTTTACAAATAACCATGTTAAGGGTGAGGACTCATTGTCCAAAAGCTCACTGCTTTAATGGTGAAGGCTACAACCTTCTGTAGAACAGATATGCATTATATGTGATGATGAACTATAGAGTAGACCTATTGTCTTGATCAGTTCCAATGTATTTTAATCTTTCACTTCTTCTTCACATAGATCCTTGATGAATGAAACACAACTGATATTATGCTCTGTACTTTTTCTATCTCTTCTCATCTCATCCACACTTAGCGTTTCACAAATGAACTAATATAAGTATCTTCCTCAAAGTATGAGATCATGGGACCTGTTAAGAAACTCTTCATAACATCCTTGTCAGCTTAACTAATCATGCAAGCATAATTACAACTGCACAATATAAACTAAATAGATGCGACACTTCACAAAGTCGGCCTCACCAAATTAACTCTAACATTGCAATCTTGTTGAAACACATTTGGCGCCTTCAGATAACTATCTTCAACTCATAATTAAAATTTAATATACACAAACATATCTATAAGATAGGTGCAACTCAAGAACCAATGCAATATGTTAGCTCTATATAGACAAACTCTAGAAACTATAACTGCTATTAACATAATTACACAACACAACTGAAACTTCATAACTAAGTCTGTGTGTATGAACAAAACATAAACAACATTTCTACAACATGAATATAACCATGAGACACTTAATAGAATCATTCTGATAAGTACATATAGAACATTGTTGTATATTATATGTTGTCATCAATGACAAACATATAATCAACTAGCTTCCAGAAGTAAATCTCCAACAATCTCCCCCTTTGACATTGATGGCATAATATGATATTAAAAACATCTTCAACACATGGTGTCTTCTTTCTTTTTACAATCTTCTCAATATCCTCATCAAAGATTCCTCTATACTGCTGCAGCTCCTCTATCTATGTTTATACTCCCCCAGAGTATATGTTCCCCCTTACTATATACTCCCCCTTTGACATCAATGGCAAAGGGTGCCATAAACAATTAGGCACAGGTACTACTCTAGAAGTAGAGTAGTCAACCATTCATTAGTCACTATGGAATGATGTACTTGGTGCTTTATCTAATCAAACCTAGGAGAGGGAATTACTCCCAACTTCTCCTTGAGATACTCAAAAGTATCTTTTGATAAAGGCTTTATGAAAATATATGCCAACTGTTCTTTGGTGCTCACATAGTCCAATTTTACTTCATTATCTGCAACTTTTTCTCTAAGAAAATGGTATTTGATATCAATGTATTTTGTCTTTGCATGCATTACAGGATTCTTGGACATGTTAATAGCACTGGTGTTATCAAAGTGAATAACAATAGGATAATCAACCTGTATACAAAAATCTTTAATCATTTGCTTGATCCAAACCATTGTTGAACAATTCAATGTTGTTGCAACATATTCAGCTTCTTTTGTTGACTAAGAGATACAATTTTGCTTCTTGCCTACCCAAGAAACCAACCTATCTCCAAGAAATACTGATCCTCTAGAAGTACTCTTCCTATCATCAATAAAACCTGCCCTTTTTGCATCTGTATACACATGAAGTTGTACATTCTCTGATTTAGGATACCATAAACCATAGTCTATAGTTCCCTTTAGATATATGAATATTCTCTTTATTGTCATTAGGTGATTCTACTTGGGTTCAACTATAAATCTACCAATAATGCCAACTACATTAGATATGTCTGGTCTAGATTGAGTAAGAGATATAAGTTTTCCAATCATAGACTTGTACAATGTCTTTTCAACTATTGTGGAATCATCCTCTTTAGAAAGCTTACTTCCTGTTATCATACGAGTGCATACTGGCTTACAGACTTCCATCTTGAAATTTTTCAATATTTCCTTCACATATTTGGACTAGTTTATGAATATTCCTTTATCTGTCTGCTTTACATTCAATCCCAAAAAATATTTTATAGGACCAATCATGCTCATTTCAAATTCTTTCTGCATTTCTTTTGCAAATTCTACACTAAGCTTGCCATTACCTCCAAAGATAATGTCATCAACAAATATGGCAATAAGTAATAATCCATTAGGTGTCTCTCTTATGAATAGGTTACAATATGTTACTCCTTTCTTAAATCTAATCTTGGTAAGATAACCATCTAGTCTCTCATACCAAGCTCTTGGGGCCTATTTAAGTCCATAGAGTGCTTTGTTCAATCTACATACCATGTCTAGTTTATCTAGTAGATTAAATCCTTCAGTCTATTCTATGTAGACTTCTTCCTTCAAGTCACCATTCAAAAGGTTGGTTTGACATCCATTTGATATACTTTGAAGTCTTTGAATGTTGCATAGGCCAAGAATAACTTAATGGCTTATATTCTGCTCACAAGGGCAAATGTGTCAGTGTAATCTATCCCTTCCCTTTGTGCATATCCTTTACACACTAATCTTGCTTTGTTTCTGACCACTATACCATCTTCATTCATCTTGTTCCTGAATACCCACTTTGTTCCAATCACATTTTTGTCACTAGGTCTAGGAACCAATTCCCATGT
>MU223914.1:2615721-2631625 GCA_018584345.1 Thuja plicata | reverse complement strand
CAAGGTCACGCAAGCAAAAAAGAGGGCCCAGATTTCAATTGTGTCCAAATAAGACATGCCTTATATGAAAATAGGGGTTTTAGGGCTATTCTAGACACAACCTAGATGTCAATTTTTTCTCAAACTACTCCAAACAAAAAATCCTCCCAAAAACCACTAAAATCTGAGATAAAACCCTCTCAAAAACATAGATTTAAAGAACAAGGCCAAATCTCTCATGAAGAGAACAAGGGCATGAAGATCTGGAGCTTTGATACCATATTGGAGTTGATGAAAACTATCAACCCACAGCTCCCAAGAATCACCTGCATGCAAACCTGTCATAGAAAGAGAGAAGCAAAAAAGCTAGGGAGGCCAAAAATTACAGATTGATGGAAGAGGAAACATATTGTGCAAAACAATGGAGAAAAAACTCTTAATGCAATAACATCCTCAATTAATTAATAACCATCAAATTGAATAATTTACAAAGAGGGAATCCTTATAAAAGGATACCGAAACCTTAAACGGGAAACCCTAAAGGGAAAATCTAGGTTGCATAATAATAATTAATAAAAGAATTAATTATTATATGCCTAAAGTTTAGCTTAAGTAAAAGAGAGATAATAAGTGACTTAATAATTAAACAATATGATTTAATTAATAAGTGGAATCACTTTATTACTCTAAAATTTTATGTATATATTCTGTATATCCCTTAGAGCTCGCGAGTTCTTTGCACCCTGTCGTGCCCTTTTTGCCTCACAAGGATGAGCTCGTCTAGATGGAGTCACCACAGTTCAAACTTGGCACCTCGTTGGTTCAAGCCATGGTGGCTTTCTCTCTCCTCCATCTCATCACCATAAAGGCGGGATTAATTTCCCATGAGTAGGCATTCAAACCATGTCCCGTCTGGCATTTAATTTCCCCGTGTCAGCCCATTTGTCACAATAAATGCCTTAATGCCACCTGCCATCCTACCATGTGTTGTTACATGTCAACCAAAGTAAGACCTTTTTCCAGTCACATTGGCAATGACTAGTTTGTCTGGACTCCGGACCTTCGGCAAGACCTTGTCTTTCACTTCCTCTTGTTGCCTTGTTAACATGCTTCGGACTGCTAAGTCATTTTGATTCTAGATGCTTTGGAACTCTTGATGTATGTACTAATGCTTATTTGACAGGTGTGGGTTGGTGAAGAATCTCCCAGAGTTATAACTTAATGTTTATATATGTCCTGAGGATTTTCCAGTCTTGCAGGTTGCGGATAGATTGATCCAAGACGTCTGACAATTTTTGCCCTCCTGATAGTCTAAAACTACCTACCACTTCTACCCAGGAAGCTACAAAGATAAAGATGGAAAGAATGCTGGTGAAGCTGCCCCTAACCTCCAAGTATCCAAAG
Organism: Thuja plicata; assembly: GCA_018584345.1. Classification (NCBI taxonomy): domain Eukaryota; kingdom Viridiplantae; phylum Streptophyta; class Pinopsida; order Cupressales; family Cupressaceae; genus Thuja; species Thuja plicata. Next base: position 2,630,242 of record MU223914.1, on the reverse strand, counting down.
GAGGGAGCTATTTCAAGGTCCAAGGTGGACTCCAAGGTCTAGGAAATAACAGATATGGACCCCGAAAGTTGGGCCGAATTACAGGGTTTAATCTAGACCATTTACAGGTTAAAGGCTGAAGGGGACAAGATTGCCACTTGCTTGGCCACCTCCAACATTATAAAGGATGCAAACATTCCATTTTTGGTGTAGTCACCAGAATTAATTAAGCAGCTAGCAGTATTGTACAATGTATCTACTCGCAAGGTTCTGCTTCTGGATCCCCGACCACTACAATACCCCACCATAATCATCACCTTGGACGCTCCAACCTTTGCTTCTAGGTTGGGGATTCCTTAGTTCAAAGGGTCCCCCGTCATCACCAGGGCCAAATCACTGGAGGAATTTGGCAAAGTCGAGACCATTTCTCGGCAACACCTCAATAGTCAGTGGATGAAGTCTCCAAAGCGAGACCACAAAAGAATGAAGTTGGAAATTCCCCGTGGGGATTTCAAGGAGCCCACTCAAGTGGACAACATTTTTTTATGCAGGATCTTCGGATGGCCCCACACCTAGGAATTATCATTGTGGATGTACTATTTTCTATACTACATCACAACCCATAGTTGGAACTTCAACTGGGTGGCTATCATAGCCAACCATGTGGATACATAGATGAGGATCGTAGCCCAAAATTCCCAATTTTATATGACATCATATGTGTTGTGGGCATGAGAACAACAAAGGCTAGCTTTTCTAGGTCTAGGAAAATCTAGGGAACTTAGAAACATTCTAGGGCAAGTCACACCATGGGATCATTATCCCCAGTTACAGTGGGAGCTCAGTTTCCTAAACTTCTACCGGGTAAATGACGCGTTCATTTACCAAAATATCTTAACACTTACTTGGGATTCTGGGTACTACCTCTCACAGGAAGCAATGACCTTGGTCAGATCTTATGGCCAGTATTTTATTCACTTTCGGCATCACACCTACATTAGGGTGATAGGCTTCAATGGGAAGCCTTATCTTCTTCCCTGGTATTGCGGGGACAAAATCATTCTTTTAGAATTTTGCTGGCAGATGATGGATCTGCACGCCTTCTTCACATTGAAGACGTTCATCAACGTCCCATTCCATTTCTCCTATGGAAATTACACATGTAGCCTCTCTATAGCTTGGGAGGCAGACAATGAACTGAAAAGCTTGGGGCTGGTTGAATTCCACCACGCCTAGAAAAATTATGATCCCCGCAGAAAGATTTCAACAGCACTACCTCGGGCATCCAAACTGCATGAAGTAGATATTGAAGACTTCTAGGTGGACTTCCTAGATAGTTTTGATCTTTGGGCCTAACAGAATACAAGGATGAGAAAAGGGCTCATGAAAGCACTGGACCTTTAGACGTTCCTGAAGGGATTCAAAGATGATGGGCCACTAGAGGATCCAGCATACAAAGGACAGGGGCTGGACAAATAAGATCTTCCTCTAGTGGATTGGGCCATCCCAAAGGATCTAACCATTGAAGGGGTAAGCCACCCCATTTTGGAGGCAAGTCATTAGTACTTCACCCGGGTGTGTCCTAAAAGCACCCAAAAGAAATCAATGGTCAAGAAGACCATTCCCTCTTCAGCTGGTGCCATACCTTCTTTGTCTGTCACAGCTACTGAAGCAAGCATGAGTAAGGGGAAAGGGAAAGAGGGTTCCCTAGTTCCCAAGGCACCTCCTCAGGTTCCTACACTTCTGATGGCTCAACTACATCAAAAAATGGAGTCGGCAAAGCTAACCAGTCAGCAATTAAGCATGCAAGTATCCGTCGGTCTCCCCATAACTCCAATGGCATCTGCTCTCCCGGCAGGTTCCTCCTTGTTGGTAGCTATGATAAGAAAATAGACTTTCACTAAGGTGAAGTCTACTAACATTCTGGATATCCAGGATTCACTCATTAGGAAGAAGAAAATAATAGTGACCCCTGCACCAAGCGCAACCACCACCCTCAGCATGCCATCGATGCCCCCAGTAGAATTAATTTTGGACTCTTTGGAACTAGAAGATATCTTAGACTCCTCACCCCCGCACGATGATTTTGATGACAACTTCTCAATAGAGGACCTCCTGGAGATCCGGCAGGGAATTGGCCATGCAGTGGAAGAAACTGTAGCTCAAGACAAGGAGACCCCTATAGAAAAGGAAATTCCCATAGAAAAGGATACATCAGAGAAAGAGGCTTGGGAAGAAATTCAAACAAAGCCTAAGTACGAAAGAATACCAGCTTAGGAGATTGGGGATATACCAAGGCATCCCAAAAACAAGAAACTGATGGTCAGAGAACCCAGACCCAAGGGAATAACTATACCTCCAACCATCATGTTTCAAATGCCTTTGGTAACTATGGGTGATCAAGTTCCCCGAAGCACTTTCGGTGAGGTAGTAATGATGGCTGCCTTGCTAAATTTTGGCCAGAGAACTCACCCACCTCTGGAGGATATTTTGGTGGAGGAGAATGCTCCAGAAGATGAAGCCAATGTGGCTCAGGAGTAGCAACAGAAAACATACCAAGAGGTCCCAGATAAAGAAAATAAAGAAATAACTGACACTCGAAGGGACAAAGTCCCTGAAAATATAGAAGAGATTGAGGCCAGGGAGAAGGCTCTGGGTAGTGCAACAAAAGATACCGATATGGCAGAAAATATTGAGGGTTCCAGAGAATAGGAAAAAGAAAAGGAACAAGAATAGGAGGAACTAGAATGAGAAGTGGATAAAAAGCCCAAAGATAATGTGCATTCTAGGAATGCGCCACTAGATTTCGAAAGGAATCCTGATGAACAGGTGTTGATAGAAAGACCGCCCCAGCCACCCCAGTGGCTGGTGGAATCAAAGAAAAGAAAATCCCCGATAGAAACCATAAGTGATCCACTCTCATTGGCTGAAATAATGGCCAAAAATATAGAGGCTAAGAAGCCCAAGAAAGCACGGGTAGTCCATACTCTCCAGACTAACCCAGCCTGTATCACCATTGCAACCATCGCAACACCCCCTCTTGATGTAGATGCAGCGGTCGTAAGGCTTGAAGACTAAAACATAGCAGAAGTAGAATTGGGGAAGAGGGACAAGAAAGGTGAGTTGGATTTACTGAAGGAGGCCACCAAGGCAATAGAGGCCAGATACATAAAGCAAGGCTAGAAGCTGCAAGAGGAAAGAGAAACAAATGTCAATCTCCTCGCACTTCTGGTAGAACTGACATAGCCTTTGTCTAAATTCCACCCTGGAACTCCTTCCTCTAGATTTCCACTTGCACAAGGCTATGTGGATTCTCTACACATCATGAAGAAGAAAGTGCAAGTTGTGGATGGGTGGGCAGCCGAGTAGGTGACCGCAATGAGACAATTTTTGGCGGTGTCTCTCCCAGACCTTTACTGGGTTAGTTCTCTCCTTAACCAGGCAAAAGGCTTCACTATTATATGGGAGAAACATCTAGCCAAGTATGAGAAATGGAAGGTCGGGCTAGAAGAGATCCAAAACATTGGTGAAGAAGTTGCCACAGAGTCAAAAATTTTGGGAGATGAATCATTTGATTCCCTCCAGGCTCAGTAATCTATACTTCTCCTCAAGATTGAGGTGTGCAAGGAACTAGTTAAGGCCCTAAAATAGAAGGTGACAGTAGCCCAGTATCCCTTGGGCATATTTAAAACATTCATGGCTGGGGTATCGCAAGTTGATCCCTTCACCACTGGCACATGTACCTTGGAGGACTATGTCCTCATCAAATTCAATGAATGAATGGAGTCCCTGTATCTTCCCGCCGGAGGTTTTGACCAGGGAAGGTTATCTAGGTTGTCAAAATAATGATCTGATCACATGATGCCATCAAGATGGTGGATGAATTTTGGAATGGGTCCGGAGAAGTTGAGGAAGCAGTGGAGGCTATCTATAGTTGGTGGGATAGCATCTAGAGTATAGACAAGGAAAACATAGGCCAAGTGTTAAAGGCTTTGGAAAAATCATAAGGAGCAATAAAGCCCTCCAGATTTTGGAGATGTTCAGTGGAAGATGTGATTTTGTGTTCGTTCATTCTTTCAGAACGCAAGTTCCCAGATCCTAAAATTCTAGATCCTACATTTTTGTATTCTTTAAGTGACCTATGTCCCAGTTCCGAAAGCTGACGGGTCACTTTCAAGGTAGTTAATGAAGGTTTTCAGAAGGTGGGTAACCGCAACAAGGCACGTTAGATTGACAAGAGGTTTTCTGATAGGTGGTCTTCCCAAGGTGCCGCTTTAACATTACACCTGGCACATCAGAGACAGGGCACTGCTTTCCCATTTATGAGGCATGTAGCCTCGATCCCTAGGGGATCAAATTTATTCTCTCTCCTTCCAGCTCTCTTCTCAAGGCCAATTCTTCCACTCCACTTTTCTTGTCTTATTCTTCTGACATGTCAGACCTTTTCCGTCTTGAGGTCTTTTATAGCGTGGTGCAGGTAGTACCGGCCACCAGATAATATATTATATTGTAAAGTGTAAAATAAGTTAGGGTTAGGTTTAGGCCAAGTGATGTGTATAAATAATAAGTCCAGCCTCATTCCAAGGGTTGGCGAAATTGATGATTTTGCAGTCCATTGCTAATAGAAATCTGGCTTTCTCAGTTCTTAGTTGCAGAGCTCAAAGCTCCATAGTATTTAAGCTTTCAGTAGTTAGATGCTCCCTTGGAGCCACCATTGTACCATGCACCAGTGCTTGCTGGAAAAGATGTTAATGAAGAAGGAAGAGTTCTCTCGATGATGTTGTTAGCAGTCTGTCTTCTGGGTTAACGGTATTTTATGCTTTGTGTTCTTCATGTCCTTTTCTCTGATACTTAAAGTAGATTAACAACCTCCTTTCCTTTGCTACTGATAAAATATGAACTGATGGTTATATATTTCTTTGGTATTTAGTGTAGTGTGTTAGAGCATTGTTGATGTTTTGAATGTTCAGCATAACTATAGGTAGATAAAATCTCTCTAACTCTATGATATCTTTTGAAGTTTATTTGTAAAATGAATGTGTGCTTGTAGGAAACCCCACTTACTTGAATTCCTAGAGAAGATGAGTTGAAGATAACCAGCTATCCCCCTCAAAAAAAAAAGTCACATCTCCCAACCAAGCCCCGCACTGTCGAGACCCGACTCTCACGTGCTTGGAGGCCTGGGCAATCTCATTTCCCCAGACAAACTTTACAGGAAAATTTGGCTGGTACCCAAGTACCCAGTGACAACTTACCTCTATTGGCAGACCCGTTCGCAAAGTATCGTCAACATGCGCAACTCAAGAACCAATGCAATACATCAGCTCTGTATAGACAAACTCTAGAAACTATAACTGTCATCAACAGAATTACACAACACAACTAAAACTTCATATCTGAGTTTGTGTGTATGAACAAAACATAAACAACATGTCTACAACATGAATATAACCATGCAAGGCTTAATAGCATCATTCTGATAAGTACATACATAACACTGTTGTATATTATATGTTGTCATCAATGACAAACATACAATCAACTAGCTGCCAGAAGTAAATCTCCAACATTAGAGGATTTATGGATCTAAGCATTGCCTTGGAGAGGTCTTTTTCATTCTGATAACCAGTCATTTGGATCTTCTTGATTCCTACCTTATTTTCATGCTAAATTCTTCTTCTATTTTTGTCCTGCAACATAGAGAGAAAGAGTAGTTAGATCCAAGTTGGGTCTAAACAATGCATAAATCCCTAAAACAACATGCTACAATCATACTTTCAGAACTGTGTATTAATCAGGTAACATAAATGCAATAACCAAGCATGCATCTGCATTAACTAAATAAACTATCAAAGGGACATAGTTTTATGAAACCTTTTACTACATATAGTTGTTATCCTACATTAGGAAGGAATTTATATTTAGGAAAGCAGATCATCCACATGTTAAGTCAATAAATCCAACCAGCAAACCCACATTCATACATAAATATTATCCCACATGAAATTTACATAAAAATATGGATTAGCTGATTGAATTCATCAACCCAACATGGGGAATTAGTGGTGTGTGAAAGTGAGAGGTGTCCACAAATTCTAAAGTATGATATGCAAGAAAGAAAAGAAGACACAACAGAGTAATAACAATGTTGTTATAAGAGATGAATATGAAATAAAGATAAGTGTTCTCAATTGAAATAGTGTTACAGCCAAGAAGAAACAAAATTGTAGATAAAAAATGAGGTAATACTATACCTTACCACTGTACAAAGCAAGGATTGAATATTATGTAATTCTGGTTTGAACTATGCATATGAAAAGCATCAAATGAAACAGTGTACAAAGATAGGACAGCCCAACATATAACACTAATGTTGTTACAGAGAAGAGTGTATATGCAAAAGAGTGAACTGAATTGTTGTCAAAATAGAAATTATATATACATGGTTCATAACAGTGTTATTACTTAATGTTGTTAAGAGAAAAGGAAAATGTAGTGCTTGGTGAAAAGATGTAAGAAATGTACAGGTTAAGGATATATGTTCAATAACAGTTTCATATGCTTCAGGATGATTCTTTAACAAAATAGTTATGATATATGTTTAATGAAAACACTGTCAAATAAAAGAGAATATGCATCATAGATTTAGGGATCTCTACATTTTATAATGCTATTCATGAGTGTCACAAACCCGTACTCGAACCCCATGAATAGTATTCATACTAAATCCAGCAATTGAGGCATTGATTTATTTGTCATATTGCAAGTTTTAGACAGGAAAACATTGATATTAACTTGATGTAAGCTACAAGCAGAAAATATGCTTCCATTTCAAAGATCCAAACAACATTGTCTCCACACAATAAAAAAGAGTTCAGACAGTAATGGATGGAAATAAAGCTACAGACATAATGATGCACATCAAACATTAAATGCTTTTGAGACAAAGGATATAGAGTTCGGCCTTGAGAGAAGGATGTGTTTTATGTTTAAAACATTATCGTCATGTTTCCAGAAGAGACATTGATGAAGCCAAATGAAGACACATAGAGTTCATTTCTCAATAGAGGGAGGACAGCTTGCATATTTTTCAAGTTTACATCTAAATCTACGGAAAAATCCATACCAAGACTTCAAATAAAGCTATGGATTTTATGCTAAAGAAGAGGGGATTCAACTAAGAAGTAAATACAGAGTGTAATTTTTTTGCTAGAAAATATGCCAATTATTAAAACCCAAAAACTTAAACAATATTGAAAAAGGTTACAGCATGTCGGCGAAATGACATCTATTTTTTGAGTAAAGAATAAAGATAATAGAAAGAGTAAGAGCTACTTATATGGAGTTGTACAAACTATCATAGCATGTGGGTGAAGACCAGTCAGAGTACAAATGGAGCCCAAGTTCAGCCATGAAGAGCCTGAGCCACCAAAGAACATGCATGCAAAGTGCCATATGTTATGGCATTTAAACTCCAAGTCCCAAAGTGTAAGCCGTGGTTTTAAGAGCCTGGGCTTCTTGAGGAGAAGTAGATGCAGCAAAGAAAGGATATGTTATGGAATTTAAAACACCAGTTTAAAGAGAAACCCATGGATAAAACCCAGTTGCAAAATCCATATAGCTTGAAGCTCTAGTTAAGAGCCCATGGTGTAGGTTGCAAGCCAAGATATGTTGGAACTCAAGTTTCAAAAAATAGAGATGCACATTTAGTGCCATGTATTATGGCATAATGATTACAATTAGAGCCCGCGGATAAGATTCCAATTTATGAACTCCAGCAAGAAAGGAAGAAGCCTGAGCTCTCCAACCAAAAGCTCTAGTTTGAGCATACATCACAATGAGTTAAACAAACCTCCAGCCCATGTACAGACAGTAAGCATGGACTCCCACTCACAACAAAGTCCAAGTTCAACATAGAGAAATGAGTGCCAGTTCAGAGAAAGCTCGAGCTCGCCAAGTTTCTCATGTTAGATGCCAAGGATTAAGGTAAAACTACAGTGTAAAATGATGACAAAGCCAAAATACCATGGAGAGCTCAAGATCAAACACAGAAATTACAAGAATTTGCAGACATGGTGGCGCCAAAAAATAGGAAACCCTAACCTAAATTCTCTCCCAAATAGAAAATGCAAAAGAATTCCTACGTCAAGTTGGATAGGGATTTGGAATCCATCAAAGTACAAATGAAGAGATATTTTTCATTAGTTGTGATGGAGTTAGAGTTAGCCTAAACTTTAGTGTCGGCTTTGCATATAGATTTAGGGTTGTTAAACTATGGTGTCAGGTTTATGTTAGGGATTTAGGGTTTTTATATTTTTGGTGGGGTTTATGCATTTGAGTTAAATTTGGATGGGTTATGTAATAAAGTTTGTAATAATTTGGTAATATTATGTAAAAAGATGAAAATATTTTAGACACGAAGTATGAGAGGGTATTTCATTTTTGAAATCAGCCTTTAGGGCTTAATTTTTGGCATCAATTATGCCTTAAATTTAGGGATTGAGCTAAAATTTTGGAGGGGCTTTTTGAAAGCTATATTGTAGGCATCTTTTGGGCCTAAAATTTAGGGGATCTATTTGTTTTAGAGGCACTTTTTAGGGGTAGTTTTCATTTTTGAAATAGACCTTTGAGGCTATATATTCAAATTTCTTATTCATTGTAAAGGGTTCAGAATTGGGTGAGAAGAGACTTTTAGTGAACTTTTTGTTCCTATACCCCTTTTTATGTATTTTTGTATCCATTTGGGTTTAGAATTAGGGATAAAAGTTGTATGAGTGAATATATCATTTCTTTGCACTTTTTCCTTATTTTTGTAACCATTTTGCAGATTTTGAAGATAATAGAGCTGGCCTTTATTCCCATATTTTTCTGAGTTCAGTCATTATTCCTTTTCAAGTTTTCTAGATTTTAGTGTTTATCCCTTTTGAGCATAGATTAGTGAATTGATTCAAATTCCTATTCTAGGTTATAAAGAATTACCTTTTGCAGAAGTTACCTATTTGCTGGTTGAATTCCTACCATTAGTGGCATCAAACCCTAATAATGAACTGTAAACTATCCTAGGTATTGAGAAGTGAAATCATTGCAAAACTTAGTAATGTGTATTTTGTAATTACAGTCATGCAATTCTAATAAATCTAAATCTGTTTTTGTGTATCACCTTTGTTAATCAGTTTTCATTTTCAATTATCTCTCTCCCTTTTTACAAAACCATAAAATTCAGCGTTAGGTGATATCTTGAATCTAATAGGAACCATCCTAGAACCCAGAGATTCATTCTCTTATCCACCTAGGTGAATGTTTCCATGTTTCAATAGGATGGCTATATTCTGCATCCATCTATAGGTGCAATCCAGATTGACAACAGTTTTTGGCATGCCCGGTGGGACCGAACTATTTCACAGTTTTGAAGAGCTTCCTTATTTTTGTTGTCTTGGTGTGAAAAGTAGTATTTCAGCCTTTGGAGGAAGGATTCAAATACACACCTGGAAACTTTGTTGGAAGAGATCTACTGGTTTCAAAAGATCAAGTGCTGGTATTTTTCAAATAATCTTTTATAGTCATATTTCCAGCTTATTACATGAATAAAAATGTCATATTATTGTGGGCAACAAGAATACTTGCCACCTAATCATGAAAATAATGTTCAATGGGATAATTATCAGCCATATGAAAATCATCCTAAGCCTTTTTTCAGTCCAAGTTACCATATTATATTAGGTTGTCAGTATGTCCAATTTGCCCCAAGGCAATATGCTCCTGCCCAATTTCCTGATCAATCTGAAGAACTTCAACTTCAACAAGAATTACAAAACCGTAGGAAGGAATAAGAAAATCTACAAATTTTACTGCAGGAATTAGGCAAGTAGATTGATGATGTCAAAAGAGAGCATGAGATCCAATCACAGCTAGAAGAATGCTCGTATCAATATTATATACATGAGCAAGAGAGTTTAGATGATTAGGCTTATCTTCATGAGAAAGAGCTTGCAAGACAGTTGAAAGCCCAGGAGAAGAGGTATGAAGAGAAATTAGCAGCTACAAAGGAAGAGACTTACCCACTTGGTACTTTCCTGAATCCATTTTTTGAAATGGGAATTAATATGTTTAACACAATGGAGTTTGTGGAAGACGTTCCTATACTTAATCAAGATCAACCAACTGTATCTTAGGAACTGCCTTCTTATTTCCAAGGAAATGCACAAATTGCACAAATTTTTCTTACAGGTTCCCTTGAAACTCAAAAGTCTGGTTCCCAAGAGCAAGATAAGGAGTTTTGTGAGCCCAGCAAGCTTGTTTAGCCAAATCAAGAGCAAGTAAATGAGGATCAACTATATGAGAAACAAATGAAACAATGGGAAGAACATCTTGATAGTCAAATTGTTGTTAAGGGAGCAGAGCTGATATTACAAATGGCTGAATGAAAGTCTCTTGAGTGTAAAGTTCCAAGTTTCTTATATTTTGGGCAAAGTGAGTCTCCTAAATATCTTGAATGTAAAGTCTCAAGTTGGCATACTCCCATGTTCCAAGAACCTATAAATGAAGAGCCAATTGAGCTTCCATTCCCAAGTTTTAATGATATCCTTCTAGCATAAAAAAATTTTATAGAGCAATTTCAGCCTTATGAAGAGCTCACTCAAGAGAGCTCATCTAATTTGTCAGAAGAGATTTCATGTTTTGTCAATAAGGAGAATATATATGAGCTAACAAATTTGGCAAATTGTGATCAACAACAATATGAGGATCATCTTGATAGGATGTCAGTTAAGGAGGAAACACATATAGAGGTATGGGTTCTTAATGATGAAGGGGATGACATTTTTCAAGGTTCACCCATTTTGTTTGATGAACTTTTAGGTTTTGTGAGTGATGAGGAAGAGGAGATTCCAGTCACATCTGCACAACAAATTGTTTATGATAAAGAGGGTGATCAAAGCTTTGAAGAGTGTTTTGACAACATTATTATAGACTTCTATGAGAAGCTTGTGGTTGAGATGTTAGAATGTGTGCCTTTTCAAGGTTGATCTATTGTGGAGGACATTCCTTCTAATGATTATGTGCAGGAATTCAAGATGGAACCAAGTGCTCCTGATTCCTAGTGGATTAATAGTTCTGATGAGTTCCTAACTGACTTGACAAAAGATGATGATCCTTTAACCATGGAGGAGGAATTGACATGGCTATAAATAATGAAGGATAATCATGAGGAACTAGAGTCAAGAAAGGAAACCAAAGAATCTAGCAACATAAATCTAGAGTTTATCATCTCTAGAGGCTTCCTAATCAGGCATCTTTCTAGAATTAGTCCTGTTCCTAAGATTTCAATCATTAATGAGTAGATCCATCATGTTTATTCACCTCAAATTTGCATTGATGTTGATCAAATACAAGAGGTATGTGATCTAGTCTATCATTTTTAGGATATGCTTCAAGAGTTTTAGATCCTTCAAATTATATTGCATATCTTTTCAGTTGCCTGTATGCATGCATCTCATCCATTGTTGGTGAGAAAAGGAATCTACTTCAATCAGTCCATTAATGGATATATCTGAGGGTTCTTAGATGATTTATTAGCTTAGGGTAGACTACAAGTTTTTAGATAGTTTATTTTCTCCAAGTGTTGTGCACAGTAGTTTTAGTTTTCTGTCAGTTAGAGGTAGTTAGTGCTTCTATTCTCACAATGGTCAAGTCAAGAAGATACACACCATGCATAATCAAGAATCCATTTGGGTTCTTGGTTATGAATAATGAATATCTCAATAACATGATCATAGGTGGGAAGAGAAGTTGTTTTTTTAGTTAGTTTTCTTTGCAGTTTTAAAGGTTAGAATGAACAGAAACAACAAGATCAATCACATGATATGTGCATGAACATCATACACATCATATGAGACATGGATAATTTATTCTATCCCATATCATATCCATCATGACCGCACCTATATCATACAACCAAGATTACTATTCAAGCTCATTTTGCCTTTGAGTTTAGTTTGTTTCTGTTTCGGGACAGCATATCATCATCATCTAAACTATGTCCATCATATGATACATGGACAAATTCCATTGTATCACATCATAAGCATAGGTTCAGACAACAATGAAGAAGTGCAAGGTGTTGTTCATTGATAGTTTTTCTTTCTCTAAGTGCTGGTCAGCATGAGGTTCAGTTTTAGTTTTAGTTTTCAGTTTTTAGTTGCCTTTCAGTTTGAGAATTTTAGTTATTCCTAAAAGTTGCAAAATTTGGCCCAATGGATAAGTAGAAGGCAACTGGTCTTATTTTGTTCAGCAGGAAAACATCCCTAAGAGGTTGCCATAAAATGTTATCATTTTAGTTACACACTAAAATTGATAAGTTGATATTTTTTACATTGGATTATGAATTTTATAGTTGTTGTCCTAAGTTACAGAATGGCCTAAATTCAAAAGATAAAGTACACATGCAGCACAACAACTAAAAACATCATAAATATTGCATAAAGGTACATCCATTCAACACTACTATTCAGATATTGAAGATAAAATACCTTATTATTGCATTCATATTAACATTGATGTTGTTCTCTAAGTATTGATCAGATTTAAAACTTTCAATTTCATAAATGGATCATTACATTGAACATCCAAAATGAATGTATTAAGAAAGTATTCCTTCATAGGTTACAACTTTCAATTGTAAACATATAGAAGATGTACAATGACAAAAGTATTAAAAGAGCATTAGAGGATTTAGGGATCTAAGCATTGCCTTGGAGAGGTCTTTTTCATTCTGATAACCAGTCATCTGGATCTTCTTGATTTCTGCCTTGTTTTCATGCTAAAGTCTTCTTCTAGTTTTGTCATGCATCATAGAGAGAAATATTAGTTAGATCCAAGTTGGATCTAAACAATGCATAAATCCCTAAAACAACATGCTACAACCACACTTTCAGAATTGCATATTAATCAAGTAACATCAATGCAATAACCAGGCATGCATCTGCATTAACTAAATCAAGTATCAAAGGGACAGAGTTTTATGAAATCTTTTACTGGATATAGTTGTTATCCTGCATTAGGAAGGAATTTCTATTTAGGAAAGCAGAGTATCCACATGTTAAGTCAATAAATCCAACCAACAAACCCACATTCATACATAAATATCATCCCACATGACATTTACATACAAACATGGATTAGTTGTTTGAATCCATCAACCTAACATGTGGAATTAGTGGTGTGTGCAAGCAAGAGATGTCCACAAATTCTAAAGTATGATATGCAAGAAAGAAAAGAAGATACAACAGAGTAATATCAATGTTGTTATAAGAGATGCATATGAAATAAAGATAAGTGTTCCTGATTGAAATAGTGTTACACCCAACAAAAAACAAAATTGCAGATAAAAAATGAGGTAATACTATACCTTATCCCTATACAAATCAAGGATTGAATATTATGTAATGCTGGTTTGAACTATGCATATGAAAAGCATCAAATGAAGCAATGCACAAAGATAGGACAGCACAACAGATAACACTAATGCTGTTACAAAGAAGAATGTATATGCAAAAGGGTGAACTAAATTTTTTTCAAAATAGAGATTGTATATACATGGTTCATAATAGTGTTATTAATTAATGCTGTTAAGAGAAAAGGAAAATGCAGTGCCTGGTAACAAGATGGAAGAAATGTACAGGTTAAGGATATATGTTAAATAACAGTTTCATATGCTTCAGGATGATTCTTTAACAAACTGGTTATGATATATGTTTAATGAAAACATTGTCAAATAAAAGAGAATATGCATCATAGATTTAGGGATCTCTAAATTTTGTAATGCTATTCATGGGTGTCACGAGCCCGTGCTCGAACCCTATGAATAGTATTCATACTAAATCTAGCAATTGAGGCACTAATTTATTTGGCATATTACAAGTTTTAGACAGGAAAACAACGATATTAACTTGATGTAAGCTACTGGAAGAAAAGATTCTTCCATTTCAAATATCCAAACATCATGGTCTCCACACAATAAAAAAGTTTTCAGACGGTAATGGATGGAAATAAAGCTATAGATAGAATGATGCACATCAAACATTAAATGCTTCTGAGAAAAATGATATAGAGTTCGGCCTTGACAGAAGGATGTGTTTTATGTTTAGAACATTATGGTCATGTTTTCAGAAGAAACATTGATGAAGCCAACATAAGACACCTGTAGTTAATTTCTCAATAAAGGGAGGACAACTTGCATATATTTCAAGTTTACATCTAAATCTGCAGAAAAAGCCATAGCAAGAATTCAAGTAAAGATACAGATTTTATGCTACAAAAGAGGGGATTCAACTGAGATGTAAATACAGAGTTAAAATTTGTTGCCAGAAAATATGCCAATTATTAAAACCCAACACCTTAAACAATATTGCAAAAGGTTATTGTGTGTAAGAAAATACACCTTCATGAAATTAAGAATGAAAGCAACAATTCTATGGAAAGATAAACAAGTTAATCTAAGAATTGAAACTAAACAATCTATATCATCTCATGGTTCTCTATCCAA
>MU223914.1:2553027-2574881 GCA_018584345.1 Thuja plicata | reverse complement strand
TATATATATATCTTCTCTCCATCCTTGCCTCCATGAAACCTGCAACATAAACACATGAAAAAACACTAACAAAAAAGGAAGTGGGAGAGGGAAGAAAAGTGAGAAAGAATGTTTATTTTTGTGTTTTCACTCTAGCTCTAACCCTAATTTTGAATTAGGGTTAGGGCATATCAATTTTGAGATGAAATAAAGAAGTTAAAATCATGTTGTTTTAAAATTTAAGAGTAATGGAGGGGATTTTAGTGGGTTTGAAATTCCCTATTTAGTGGGAAACCTTTTACTTGGAGTCTTTTTTATTTGTTTCTAATTTTTTTGTGACTTTTCATTTTAATCAAATGTTTTAAAATGAAATTTAAATTATTTTTTTTGTGGAAATTTGTATTTCCCATTTTTAACTTGTCTTTTTGTTTATTAATGATTTTTTTACTAGGGAGTTATATTATTAATAATTTAATGGACTAGATAATAAAAAGGGTAATCTTATGGTGGTTGTCGGATTTTATATTAAGCTTTCTATATGTGAAATTTTCAAATGATCTAATTAAGTGAGTTTTTTTTTATAATACTATTAAATAATATTATATATAAGTGTTTATGTTATATGATTGTGGTAAGTAAGTTTGGAGTGAGATTTTAATTAAGTGAAATTTGATTTGAGATAATAAACATAGTTAAAGAAAAATAATATTATTGTAATAATTATCTCTTGGATTTTTAATGGATGATTTAAATAAATATTAAAAAAAATTCATATAGTTGAATTTATCAATGATGTTTAGATTTTTTTTTACTTTTTGGTTGGAACGTGGAAATCTATCTAGGGTGCAATATTAATCGAATAAGTATAATATATTAATTATTCTTTCACCTTAAATTAATTTATGAGTGGTTTTTGAAGGTTTTAATATGTTGTAGATTAATGGGTGAACATGGATTTAATAATTCAAAAAGGGGTTTAAATGCTAAGCTTGTATAACGAGGAGCTTAATAATCTAATAATTTGAGCTATTTTATTACACACATGTAAATGTATTAAAATAAATAATCTAAATTTTGTCAAATTCAAAGTAGTTTTTAAAGGGGTCTTATAATGATAAGAATTTAAGGATTGAAAAGTAACTAAGTCTATTAATTTATTATTTAGATAATCAATTATATTATTATTATTGGTGACATTTATTAGTTATTATTACTAAAGATTATTAAATAATTTGATTTTAATTAAACCTAACCTTTTTATAGAGTTTCTTTAAACAAGGGTCAGTGAAACACTTTTAAATGATGAGACCTACATTATTGTTTTAAGAATATAGTAATTATTTTAGTTGAGATTTTAAATCTAAAATATGCTAGGGAATTAATGTATTTATTTTGTTAATTTAATTCCCTTTATTAAAATTTAATTAGGAAGTTAAGAAAGTGACTTTGTATGAACCCTTGAAAACTTATCAATAGGTTGAGGGATGTTGACATGTGGTCATGATTCCTCTTGAGCCTAATGGCTACTCTTGCAACTACCGTAACCTGACTCAATAGCTATCTAAACTCAAAATGAGATTTGTAAACTTTGGAAACCTCACAGCTGAAACACAACACGACATTATTTGCTTTTTTTTAATTTAAAAAAAGCTTGCATTTTGTATGTTAAATTTGGGCATGACAACTTGAGTTTTATGCATTGTTGAAAGCATAATCTTTGTTCCATTGATCTCTGAAGTCTTTGGCATTATATACATGGTCGTACAGATGATATCAAGTTGACATCAATGACAATACAAACCATTAACTGATTTAATGTCTTGCATTATATTCAACTTAACATTATCAAACATTCAGTCAGTTACATGTCATCAGATATATTTGAAGAAGAGTACAACAAGCTCAAACAAAGTAGAAAATTCTAAAGGACATTGGATAAAATTATTGGTGAAGACAAGGAGAAATATTTCCTACACCTAGCCTCTCTTGGGGTAAAACTTCCCAAAGACTATGATGTTGAGAGACTAAAGGAAAAAGAGGTACCAACACCTATCTCTATTCTCACCAAACAATTTACCTTAATGCAATCCGAACTTACGACACTCAAGCAAGAAAAGGTCAAACCAATAAAAAATACTCTTTGGAACACATATGTCCATTTCCTTTTGACAAGAGTATCAACATGGTTCCATTTCCTCCTAACATGGCAAGAGGCAAATATGACAAGTACATGGGAGAAACTAATCCAGATGACCATGTTAGATATTTTTGTACTCTAAGCATTGAGTACATGCATGAACCTACCTATTTAATGAGGCTATTTTTGAGAAGTCAAGGTGAAAATGCTATGGAGTGGTTCTCCAAACTCACACCAATTGTGCAGTCATTTGAGGAGTTAATACAAAGATTTGTCAAACATTACTCCTACAATATACAACATAACATAACCATGATGGATCTTTGTACTACAAAGCAAAGAATTGGTTAATCCTTTACACACTTTTTACAAAAGTGGAGGAGGATCTTTGCAAGGTACTCAAGAGCAATACCCGAATCAGAAAAGATGGAAATCTTTATTAATAACTTGGTACCCAAAATGAACTATGTTTTTCAAATGCAGGATTCACCAAGTTTTGATAGGATAATCAAAAATGCTATCCATGCTGAAGATGTCATGGTCAAGAAATTAGAAATCACACTCCAAAGTGACAAAAAATCTAACAACTACAAAAACAAACCTAAATGGTGGAAAAAGAATAAGAATGTTGTTATTGATGGAGTGGTAGAAGCATCCAATGCTAATCCTAAACCAACAGTGTTCAATCTAATGAACAACTTACAAGCGAACAAAGAAGCTAAGGTAACAACCACAATACCGAGAGAAAACAATGAGAACAACAAGAGTAAACCATGGACTAGACCTCAAAGAACATTTAATCCATTGGGAAAACCTCTTGAGATAGTTTTGAAGACACTCTTGGATAACAAAGTCCTCACGATACCCAATTCAAAACCTTGGGAACTGAAATTTAAACCAAGATGGTGGAATAACAATGCTTATTGTGTCTTGCATAAGAACAAAGGATATAAGACTAATGACTTTCTTAAGCTCAAAAAAATTATACAAGACCTTATTGAAGGAGGAAAAATCAAAGTGGAAGGCCATACCACTAACAAAGATCATGCGAGATTTAACAAACCGTTCCCTAACTACAAAAAAGGGGAAGCTTCTAAAGGAAAAGGAATTGAATTGAATTACACATACTCTAATAACAATAATGTAATCAACATGTTGGATATTAAATATGAATCAATCAATGTGATCACTATTAAAGGTGCCAAAGACACATCAACACAATCAAACATGGTGACTCGAAGCCAAGAACAAGTCACGATCAAAGGAGCTAACTCCTCATCTAAGAAAGTAACATCTTCTAAAGTACCCGTTGTCACAATTCCCAAACCAGTAGCAACAAGACAAATAGTTACTATACCATCTGCAAACTATAATTTGGTAGACCAATTGCAAAAAACCTCAGCTCATATTTCTATATTTGAGTTACTAAATATCTCTTCAGTGCATATGGAATTTCTTGAATAATCCCTACATTCCCCAAATATTCCAAAAGACATTGATGTAGACAAGTTCCAGGCAATGGTCAATCATATCTTGACTCCACATTAACTCTCTTTTTTAGAAGAAGATGACAAGTCCTTGACTCGTCCATATAACCAACCCCTTCAAATCAAATTCTTGATTCACAAATCCTGTGTCAAACGTGTATTGATAGATGGAGGCACAGGGTTGAACATATGTACTCTTAATCTAATCAAGAAATTGGGTCTTTCATAAAAAACCATTGATTCAAGAATTAAGATAACTATCAAGACTTACAATGAAGAAGAAAGATCATCGAAAAGGACTCATTGTTCTACCAATCAGAATAGGCCCAATTGAATGAAATGTGATCTATCAAGTACTTGATCTACCATTGGCCTATAAAATTTTACTATGGAAACCTTGGATACATGAAATCCAAGCAGTGTCATCTACTTACCACCAATGCATCAAATTCCCACACAATGGGGTGGAATTAAACATTCCTACAAATTCAAGCTACACTTGCAACAAAGTTAAAGTAGATAGTATGGTTCCTCACAATAAGGGAGTCCCAAAAGAATCTATACCTGAAACCTCTAAAGACATGGTGATGAGAAGCTTTGGAAAGACACTAAAACTTGAAGAAACCAGTATGGGAGAATACAAACTAGACATGACACTATCATTGACTGAAATTCTTGTGTCTCTAAGATCTTATGGGAAACCTTCCTAATCTTTTACACCTACTGCATCAAAAGAATAAGATATTCACAAACCAACTGGTATGGTTAGAGCCTCTAATTCTCAAGAGGATGAAGAAAAAGAAGATAAAGCAGTCTTGGCTTGGCTCTATAAAGGAGAACAGAGAGAAAATGAGGAAAAACATGTGGAGATATCCCCAGAAAAGTATGGTAAAGGATATGACCTTCTCAAACATATGAGATACAAAGGGAAGGGACAATTAGGAGATAAAGGAAAAGGACTTGTTGAACCTATACACATGGAATTTAGAAATACCAAAGACAAAACATGATTAGGTTTCAATAACAAGTCAGAAAACCCTACTTCAAGAGATGGTCCAATCTATGATGAAGGAAGTGATGAAGAAGAAGAAGAAACAACATTGGAGCCATGGACATATGAAAGAATATTACACATTGGTACTGAGTATCCCTAATATCAAGGATATAGATATGTACCTAATTTTGTAGCACAACCAGAGCATCATGTTACTTTGTTGTCACTAGTTGATGCCCAAGAAGTAGAGGAAACAACAAAAGACTCTCCAGAAGTCCAATAGATAGAAGAAACTCATGAAGAAATACCCCAACAACAAGATGTACATCATAACTAGGGGAAATTGGTCACAATTTCACATGTCTTAGACATACCACACTTTGATCTATAAATGGCTAATAGAGTACATCAGGTAACTATTGCTGAGATTCTAAACAGATATGATGATGAAATAACAGACTCACATGATTATGAATGGGATAACCTGTATGATGCTACCATGGACATTGAGGTAGATGTGATTCACAAATTTTCATCTCTATTGGAGAGAGGAGAGATTTCTAACACTTCCACTAACACTATTGTCCCAAAATCAGATGAGATACCACTACCCATGATTGTTGATGGAGATATTGGTGCTTTACTAGGTCTAGAGGAAATTCAAAGGATATAATCTATGAGTCTGAATTTGATGAGAGAAGAAGATGAAATGTCAACTCATGAGTTGCTAGAGTTAGATTTTCATATTACAAATAATGACCCTATTAATGACGATTCAATTCTTAATGATCTAAACGCTATAGAAGCTTACTTAACAAAATATGTCTTGTTAGTTAATAGTCTTGATGCTGACACAATGTTGTACTTACCAAACTACAAATCATTATCCTTGGTAAACCTTGACTTGATTGATTGGACCAATTTAGATCCTACTCCTATCCTAAACTTCCCCAATGACTATACTTTGGCCTATTATCTAAACGCTTGTGAACGTTATCCTTCTTCCACCAATGCAAGGAGCGTGAATATAACAAATGAGGATATCAAGTTTCTTATTCACAAATGTAAAAATAAAAAGAAGAAAAGAACTGATGGTGAAAACCACATTGTGGCAGTATTAGATTCTAAAAAATTAAAAATAAAAGACATATCTGATGGTAATAACCTATCAGAAGTGTCAAAAGATGAGATTCTTGATATCCTCCCTGAGCACTTTCAAGAAATATCTTCAGTTCTGATAGAACCTACACAACCAGTTAACTTGGGAAAAATAGAAGCTCCTTAATTTGTTCACCTGGTACAATCCTTATCAGAAGAAGAAAATATACAATTCACTGAATTCCTCAAAGAGAAGAAGATCAAATTTGCATGTTCTTACACTGATATGCCTGGACTTGATCCTGAATTAATAATGCATCATTTATCTATAACTCCTGGAATCAAACCCGTGAAACAAAAAATAAGAAAGATGCATCCACATGTGACATTACTAGTAAAAGAAGAGCTTGAAAAACTATTAAAAGTTGGATTCATGAGAGTCATCACTTATGCAGGATAGATTTCTAATGTGGTACCAGTTTCTAAAATTGATAAATCTATCAAGATCTGCACAGACTTTAGAGACCTAAACAAATCTTGTCCTAAAGATGATTTTCCGCTTCCCAATATTGATATGATTATAAATCTCACAGTGGGATATCAGATGTATTCTCTTATGGATGGATTCTCAGGCTATAACCAAATTAATATTTCTCCTGAGGACCAAGAAAACACAACATTTACATGTGCATGGGGAACATTTTGCTGAAACATCATGCCATTTGGACTAAAGAATGATAACGATACATACCAAAGAGCTATGACAATAATCTTCCATGATATGATACACAAAAACATGGAGGATTATGTGGATGATACATTAGCCAAGTCCAAAATAAGAACAAATCACATCGAAGACTTGAGAAAGATACTAGATTGCATGGAGCAATTTCAACTCAGACTTAATCCAAAGAAATGTTAATTTGGAGTCCAATTAGGGAAACTCTTAGGGTGTATTGTATTAGCTAAAGGAATTAAGGTGAACCCTAAAAAGGTAAAAGCTATATTGGAAATGTTACCTCCTCACAATATCAGTCAAATGAGGATGCTTCAATGAAGACTTCAGTCCATCATGAGATTTATGTCACAACTAGTAGATAGAGAGCAAACTTTCACAAAACTGCTACATAAAGGTGTTGCTTTCTAATGGGATGAGCATTGTGAAAAAAATTTCAAAGAATTAAAAGATTACTTGGCTACTGCTCCTATTCTTATGGTGCCTATTCATGGAAAACCACTACTCCTCTATATCTCAGCTATGGCTACAACACTTGGAGTATTGCTAGCATAGGAGGATGAAAAAAAAAAGTAAAGAGCGATCTATTATATCAGCAGTACATTAGTGTCTTATGAACTCAATTACAGTATCATTGAAAAATATTTCTTAGCGGTTGTCTTTGCATCCCAGAAACTGAGACACTACATGCTTTCACATACAGTGAAGCTTATTGCAAAAATTGATCCTCTCAAATATCTCTTGAGTAAAACAACATTGAAAGGAAGACTAGAAAAATAGGTCTTGATTCTAATTAAATTTTATATTGAGTATGTGGACAAAAGGGCTATCAAAGGACAAGTCCTAGCAGATCAACTAGTTGATTCACTATTGCAAGATAATGCACCTTTGATAATTCAATTTCTAGATGAAACAATCATGCACTTAATGGAATATCCATGGAAGATGTACTTTGATGGTTCTTTCACACAACAAGGATCTGGAGCAGGGGTTCTATTTATCACTCCTCAAGGCTACAAGATACCCAAGGTGTATAAATTAATGTTTCCATGCACGAATAACATCTCAGAATATGAAGCATTGGTAAATGGACTCAGTCTTGCTATGAAATGGAAAATTGTAGAGTTACATGTGTATGGTAACTCTCAACTCATTATCAACCAAGTAAATGGAGATTATCAGACAAAAGATGAGAAACTAATGCCTTACAAACAACTGGTTGAAGAATTGAAAAAGTACTTTGTCTTTGTCACATTCCAACAAATACTAAGAATGGAAAATAAAGTTGTAGATGCTATGGCTACACTAGCATCCATGTTACAATTGGAAGAACACCAATTCTGCTATGGCTTCTTGGTGGAAAAATTATCCTTTCCAACCTTTGATACACTTGAATCCCAAGTGATTTGTGCTTTAAATGCCCAAGACCAATCTTGATATGCCAAAATAATTTCTTATATTACAGACCAAACCTTACCCAATGGCCTATCAAGAAATAAAAAATGAGCTTTAATTAGGATAGCATCACGTTATGTCCTCATCACTACTAACTTATATAGACAAGGTTTTGATGGTACGCTTCTTAGGTGTTGAGAACAAGAAGAGTCTGACTGCGCATTAAAAGAGGTTCACGAAGGTGTATGTGGATCGCACTTGAATGGATTTTCATTAGATAAGAAACTATTAAGAGTTGGTTACTATTGGCCCAGAATAGAAAAATATGTTGTTCAATTTTCTAAAAAATTCAAAAATGTCAAACACATGGAAACCTTATCCATGCTCCAGCCAGAGAACTCATACCTTTTATAACACATTGGGCATTTCAGCAATGGGCCTTTGATCTTGTTGGAAAAATCTATCCTAATTCTTCAAGTAGACACAAGTACATCATTAAAGCCACTGAGTATTTCACTAAGTGGGTTGAGGTTGTACTGCTAATCAAAGCCACTAGAAAACAGGTTGTTATTTCATCTTGAACTACATGATTTGTAGGTATGGGATACCCTCTTCTATCGTAATAGACAATGGGGGTTAGTTCAAAAAGCAATACATCGAGTTACTTTGTACACAGTTTCATATCACTCAACATTTTTCTCCAGTCTATTATCCCCAAGGTAATGGACAAGCTGAGGCTTCAAACAAAAACATTCTAAAAATCTTACATAGAACTGTGAGTAAGTCTGGAAGAGACTGGAATTTTCAACTAAATCTTGCATTATGGGCCTATAGAAAAATTATCCAAACACCAACTAAAGCCACACCATTTTCTCTAGTCTATGGCACAAAAGTAGTGCTACCCACTGAAGTAGATATTCTATATTTGCGAATATCTCTCCAAGGTCTTATTACAGATGAACAATATCGCATTGATAGGGTTCATGCACTAGAACTACTTGATGAGCGCACGCAACAAGAGTTTGATCATCTCAAAGTATACCGAAAATGAATGTCAAAAGGGTATAATAAGAAGGTAAAACTATGACAATTTCAAGTGAGGGATCTCATTCTCAAAGAGAATCCTAAAAACCAGCCCAATAAACAACAAAAAGGAAAGTTTGAACCCAACTGGCTGGGGCTTTATGTTATTACTCCAACTTTTGGGATTGGAGCTTATCAATTAGCTACACCCAAGGGAGATGTTCTTCCTGATCCCATTAATAATCTACACTTGAAGTGGTTCTATGCTTGGCATCTGGCTGACGGAGCCTGTGTAGTGAAAAGTTCTCAGAAAATACCAAAAAAAAAAAAAAAGAACAAAAAAAAGAAAAAAAGAAAAAAGAACAAAAAAATTTGAAAAAGAGAAAAGTGCCTTGGCGAAAACCTGGCAAACAGGCATCTTGGTAAAAAAAATAAAAATATTTTCCGAGTGGTGAAAACCTGGCAAACATGCATCATTTGTACTCTATGCTCCATCTATCAATGCATGGTTGATACCAATCCTTCACGATCGCACCTATTCTATTGGTTGACTCTGATTCCTTACAAATGTCATATCCTTGCCTGGGATTTGTGTGCATTTGTATCTTAGGAATATTCATTCTTCACTAGGGGAATCTTTGCTAGCATGTTAGGTTTGTGTTTGCTAGGTTGTCCTAGGTTCGTGTCTAGGATGGTTTGCCTCCTAAAATAATATTTCTCAATACTTGCATCAAAACGTCACTATCAAAAGAAAGGGTGTTTCTTCAACACCACCTACCTACAACAAACATTATACTAGTGTTTCTCAACTTTTTAATCCCTAGTGTTTCTCAACACTTTAATCAAATAGTGTTCCTAAACACTGCATTGGATTGCAATTTCTGACAAAGTTAAATCTCCTATACTCAGACATGAAAAACATATTGCATGATTCCAAGTTGTGATTGATGATACTCTAATGTGCTTGAAAAATGAATCAACAATATTTCTCAATACTACTTAAACATATAGACTGATCTTGGTTTGATTATGACTCTTTTATGTTCCCATGATGTTTCAAACTAGGGGCATGTAAGAAGTTATGAATTTTCTTTGATTTATTGGGTATGTGCAAGATCATGAGGGGCCAAAAAGTGGTGATGTGAAAAAAATCCACTTTTCAGTCGTCTAAAAGTGCATAAAATTTTTTGTTGACTTTTTAGTAGGCCTGGGTGTCAGTACACCTAGGAAAACCTGACACCAAAGCACAAGCCTATTTGGGTACCCAAAAATATGGGGTACCCAAAAATATTAGGTACCTGAAACCTGTGGCATAAATAAAAAATTGCGAGTTGTTTTCCTCATTTCTCTCATCGTTTTGGGATTGGAAAATGGCTTTACATATCCTATACATGATTTTTTCAATACCTGATTTCTCTAACAATAAATTTGACTCTGCAGTATATACGGTAAGTAAATTCTTGGTATATTTTGATTAATTTATTTCATTTTGATGTTAAATGTAGGTTTTTTGGTTGAAATAGGGTTTTGTATTGATTTTTTTAATAATATATGAAATCAATTTGAAATTTATATTTATTTTTTATTTAATTAGGCATGGCTGACAACAATGAAGAAAATAACCCTCCCCACTAAATAACAATCCCCAAAACAATCCAGAACCGCTTCAAAACCCTCGATCTTGAGAGGATTTGAAACAAGAGAATTTGAAAACTATACGGGGCTTCCAAAACACAAATAAAAATATATCTATATTAGGTCCCATGCTTGCAACCCTAAATACTATTGTTGAAAACATTGACACCCTTACAAAGCAACATAATGCTGCTCTTCATTGGTGTGATGATATGCATTCCCAATTTTATGATGGCTTGACTATGATGGGGTTGCGACCCTTAATATAACTAAAGAAGATATAGCCTCCCTTTTTGTGAATCCTAAAACTGGATTAAAATTTGACCCCAAAAATCCCAAGTTATCAATTAAATGGTACATAAATGATGCAATGTGTACACAATTTTGGGATCATTGGTGGATGGTTTTTGATAAGCCACCCCATAAAAATTTGGAGCTCCCTTTCTATTTCAGGAAAAAATTGTATGTTGAGTTTTTGATTGGTCACAATGTTAATTATTGGATCATAAGGCCCAACATGGGCATAGGTGGAGGAGCTCCTCAGACTAGGCCATTTTCCCAATGCAAAAAGGCCACTACCTTTGTCCCCCCACTGTTGTCTCACCCCCTCCTCCAGTACAAAATCCCAATATCATTGCAGAGGCTACCTCACAGAGTATTAGGGCCATTCACTTGTTGAGTGATCAGTTGATCATGCAGACCAGGTCATTGTTGCCTCCTGGTGTGGATGATGTTGGTGCATTGACATTTGGCAGCAGTTCACATGTATGCGTGCCCCATAATTGCATTATGTGCAAGAATTTGTGCCTCGGACCACTTACTGATGCTGATACATATTAATATGCTATTAATGAGGAGGATATAGGAGACGCAGTTACAGAGGCTGCAACACCTCATGGAGCATCTACATCTCATGAGAGTGTTGAGGAGGGGTATGCAGAGCCATGGAGTCATGTTGATACGGTAAGAGTAAATATTATAAATAAATTTGATTTAATTTAAAAATAATTTATTTATTTAGATTAGTTTTAATGATTGCGTGTACTTATGTATATATATTTGGTCCATTTATGTTCAGTTGATGATAGAGGAGGAGTTGAGATAGGTGGATGACTCCACAATTTTGGCCATTTCATTTGGCCTTGACACCTATACGGTATATTATAAATTATGTACCCACTAGTTTTTTTATATCATTTGGTGTACATGCTTAAATCTCTATCAATTAGAGAAATAGAATTCATACATTTACTAATATATTATCATCTTATTATACTCTTGGAGGTATTAACTGATGTCAGTGGGGGGCACGAGGGGGTTCCTTCTTCATGTATTGACAAACAAAAGGTAATTAATTATTTAAGATTAATTATGCATGCATATGTATGCCACTTGTGTGTAGTAATAAATATTTTACATGCACTTTATTGTATAGGGTGTGGCTCTTGACGATGTCCCGACAGGTTCAGGAGCCTAGGCTGACAAGCATCTCGATTCAGAGTGATAGCCCAATTGTACGTAGACTTACATATTTTTATTTGAATTTTGTAACTAGGTTTGTTATGATGAAGTACATTTATATATAATTGACTATCTTTTTTACTCTCATAGGTTACTCCCAGTGTGAGGGAGACCCCACAATAATCTTTCATATCTTTGTTGACCCAACCCACTATTCTAGAGGAGGGATCGGTGGACGTAAGTTTTAATTTTTGTTTAATCAATTTGTAATTTTGTTATGCTATCATCCTATTTTGTAGATTTATTACTCTATGTTGCACCACTCTACTAATCTCATTATTGAAAATATATATTTACAGGTCAGAGTTGGTATTGATGGCATTGTCCCTTCACTACCAAAGGCTTATGTTAGGACACATGATCGTGGTAGGCGACCAAGAGGCCAGGTTCAAATGTTTGTATTCAGTTATAATTTTAATTAAATTAGTGTTTGAATTATGAAATATATATATATATATATATACAAATCATATAAACTAAGCAATCTAACTTGGGTTTGAGCTCATTTTTGATGCAAGATCAATCAGAGCCAAATAGTTCTTCAAAGAGGCTACATTTTGATGATCCCCCTACGACATAGAATGTAGTTTTAGTTGTGGTCATTCAGAGATGCCACTTGGCACATTTTGAGATGGCATATATGCCACATTGTACACCTTGAAACATGGATTTTGTAGACATTTTGAAATGGCATGTGTCACGTATTTGTATATGGAGATACTTTTGATACTTTTGGTACTTTCTATATATAGAACCTTTTCATTTTTATGTTATATTTATGTCATCTTCTGTATACACATTTATTATTCATGTTATGGAATTGAATGGGAAAGCTATATCATGAATATGATTATCATTATGATTTAAATTATATCTTGTTGAAGTTATATATTAATTTATTTGAATTTTTTATAATAGATGTAATAAATTACCCAGATGTAATAAGTTACCCAGATGTAATAAATTAATAGATGTAATGAATTTGTTGTCCTCAGTCACATACCTTGGGGTCACTTGGGTCAAGTGTGGTCGTGAGTGTTCTAGTGACTCCGTGGGAAGAACAAGGTTGTCACTAGCATTTACTCAGCCAACTGGAGCCGATGGAGCATATTGTTCAATGCCAAGATAGATGGTTTGAAAGATACACTACAGAGCTACTTTCAACTAACCATCACTGCAAGTTTTGGCATCGACTGAGATTGCCTTTCAAAATGCAAAAAAAGCCAAATCATCCAAAAATAAGAGAGATTATTGTAGACCTCGGCAACATAATCTTGTAACACCTAACGGTTTGTTGATACCTCTCACGAGGTCTGAGATACAAGCCTTGGAAGATCGCTGCCCAATCATGCTTAGTGCACCTTGGGGTCACTTGGGTCAAGCGTGGTCGCGAGCACTCCAATGACTCCATGGGTGGAATGGGTTGGTCACTAGTGTTTATGTTGCCAACCAAAGCCGATGCATCAGATGCTTGGGTTCCAAGATGAATGGTTTGAAAGATACACTACGGAGCTACTTTCAACTGACCCTCGCTACAAGTTTTGGCATCGACTGAGATTGCCTTGCCAAATGTAAATGAAGTTGAATCACCCAAAACTGAGAGAGGTTATTGTATACCTTAGAAAAAAAATCTTGTATCCCTTGACATTTTGTTGATACCTCTTACGAGGTCTGGGATATGAGCCTTGGAAGATCGCTGCCCAATCGTGCTTAGTGCACCTTGGGGTCACTTGGGTTGAACGAGGTTGTGAGCATTCTAGTGACTCCATGGACAGAATGGGGTTGTCACTAGAATTTACCTAGCCAACCAAATCTTATGGAGTAGATGGTTTGATGCCACAATGGATAGTTTGAAATATACACTACGCAGCTAGTTTCAACTGACCCTCACTGTAAGTTTTGGCATTGACTGAGATTGCCTTGCCAAATGCAAACAAATTTGAATCGCCCAAAAATAGAGAGAGTCTATTGTAGACCTTGGAAACATGATCTTGTATCCCTTGATGGTTTTTTGATACCTCTGATGAGTTCCAAGATATGAGCTCTAGAAGATCACTGCCCAATCGTGCTTAATGCACCTTGGGGTCACTTGGGTCAAACATGGTCGCGAGCATTCCAGTGACTCCGTGGGAGGAATAGGATTGTCACTGGAATTTACTTAGCCAATTAGAGTTGATGGAGTAGATATTTTGATGCCAGGATAGATGGTTTGAAAGATACACTATGGAGCTACTTTCAACTGACCCTCACTACAAGTTTTAGCATCGACTGAGATTGCCTTGCCAAATGCAAATGAATTTGAATCACCCAAAACTAAGAAAGGTTATTATAGACCTCAAAAACCCAATCCCATAGCCTTGAAATTTTGTTAATACCTCTCACGTGGTGTGAGATACAAGCCTTGGAATATCCCTACCTAATCGTGCTTAGTGCACCTTGGGGTCACTTGGGTCGAATGTGGTCACGAGTGTTCTAGTGACTCTGTGGATAGAAAATGTTTTTCACTAGTGTTTACCTAGCCAACCAGAGCCAATGGAGTAGATGGTTCAATGCCAAGATAGACAGTTTGAAAGATACACTATGGAGCTACTTTCAACTCACCCTCACTGCAAGTTTTGACATCGATTGAGATTGCCTTTCCAAATGCAAAAGAATTTGAATCACCCAAAACCAAGAGAGGTTATTGTAGAACTCAAAAACAAAATCCCATAGACCTTGATGTTTTATTGATACCTCTCATGAGGTTCGAGATACAAGCCTTGGAAGATCGCTGCCCAATCATACTTAGTGCACCTTGGGGTCACTTGGGTCGAATGTGGTCGTGAGCATTCCAGTGACTTCGTGGATGGAACAAAGCTGTCACTAGAATTTAACCAGCCAACTGGAGCTCATGGAGTAGACGGTTTGATGCCAGGATAGATGGTTTGAAAGATACACTATGGAGCTACTTTCAATTGACCCAGGTTACTGCAAGTTTTGGCATCGAATGATATTGCCTTGCCAAATGCAAATGAACTTGAATAGACCAAAATCAAGGGAGGATATTGTAGATCTCGGCCACATGATCTTGTAGCCCCTGACAGTTTGTCAATACCTCTCACAAGGTCTGAGATACAAGCTCTGAAAGATCGCTGCCCAACCATGCTTAGTGTAGCTTGGGGTCACTTGGGTGAACGTGGTCATGAGTGTTCTAGTGACTCTGTGGATGGAATGGGGTTGTCACTAGCATTTAATCAGCCAACCAAAGCTGATGGAGTAGACCATTCGATGCTAGGATGGACGGTTTGAAAGATACACTACGGAGCTACTTTCAACTGACCCTTACTGCAAGTTTTGGCATTGACTAAGATTTCCTTGCCAAATGCAAATGAATTTGACTCGCCCAAAACCCAGAGAGTTTATTGTAGACCTCAGAAAAAATATCTCATAGTCCCTAATGGTTTTTCGATACCTCTCACGAGGTCTAAGATATGAGCCTTGGAAGATCGCTTCCCAATCGTGCTTAGTGCACCTTAGGGTCACTTGGGTCAAATGTGGTCATGAGCATTCCAGTGACTCTATGGATGAAACAAGGTTGTCACTACCATTTACCCAGCCAACCGAAGCCAATGGAGTAGATGGTTCGATGCTAGGATGAATGGTTTGAAAGATACACTACAGAGCTACTTTCAACTGACCCTCACTGCAAGTTTTGGTATCGATTGAGATTGCCTTTCCAAATGCAAACAAATTCAAATTGCCCAAAACTAAGAGAGGTTATTTTAGACCTTAGTAACACCATCTTGTAGCCCCTGAAAATTTTTGATACCTCTCATGAGGTCTGAGATATGATCCTTGGAATATTTTTGCCCAATCATGCTTAGTACACCTTGGGGTCACTTGGGTTGAACATGGTCGCGAGCGTTCCAGTAACTCCATGGACGGAACATGGTTGTCACTAGAATTTAACCAGCCAACCAGAGCTGATGGAGAAGATGGTTTGATGCTAGGACAGAAAGTTTGAAAGATACACTATGGATCTACTTTCAACCGACCCTCACTACAAGTTTTGGCATCGACAAAGATTTCCTTGCCAAATGTAAACAAATTTGAATCACCAAAAATTGAGAGAGGTTATTGTAGACCTCGGTAACAAAATCCCATATCCTGTAATATTTTGTCAATACCTCTCATGAGGTCTAAGATACAAGCCTTGGAATATCGCTTCCCAATTGTACTTAGTGCACTTTGGGGTCACTTGGGTTGAAGGTGGTCGCGAGCGTTCCAGTAACTCTGTGGACGAAACAAGGTTGTCACTAAAATTTACTTGGCCAAATAGAGCCGATGGAGTAGATGGTTGGATGCCAGGATGGATGGTTTGAGAGATTTACTATAGAGCTAATTTCAACTCACCCTCACTGTAAGTTTTGGCATCGACTAAGATTGCCTTGCCAAATGCAAACAAATTTGAATCGCCCAAAACTGAGTGAGGTTATTGAAGACCTTGGCAACATGATCCCGTATCCCCTGATATTTTTTTTATATTTATCATGAGGTCCAAGATACAAGACTTGGAAGATCGCTTCCCAATCATGCTTAGTGCACCTTGGGGTCACTTGGGTTGAATGTGGTTACGAGCATTCCAGTGACTCCGTGGATGGAATGAGATTTTCACTAGCGCTTATCCAGCCAACCGGAGCTAATGGAGTAGATGGTTTGATGCCAGGACTGATGGTTTGAAAGATACACTATGAAGCTACTTTCAACTAACCCTTAATACATAGTGAATCATTTACATCTATCATGTATGTATCCATCTGATTCAAATGAATTTTCAAAGCATTAAAGATTGTTTGAAATGATAAAAAAATAATATCCTTAAAGAATTAGAAACAATAATCAAACATGTAAGAATTCAAACCATGCAAATGACATAAGTAAATAATAAAAAATTATGAGTTTTCATTTCCTATTTCTGAGAAAATCTATACTTAGATCCCTTGTTGGCACTATTGGCCACCCATACATGATTTTGGTCTTAAGCCCTTATCTCATTATAGGCTTCAAAGATCTCAATTAACCATTAACGATTCTTATGTCCTTCTATCTCTAATTGGATCCATGGTGACCCTAGGTGTCTTCATAGCTGCTCCTGCATAAGTAAAAAACCACATACAAAACCAAGTTTATTGACTCAAAATAGAATATAAGAAAGGTGAAATTAATGTATTAAATTTAAGCTTATCAAACTTAGAAAACCTTGCACTGAGTTAAATTATTACCTAGTCAAGTGTTCCTGAAGGGTCATCTCTTTGCTTTAGGGTCTCCAATAGTGCTTCATGATCAGTAGTACTAATAGTCCAAAATTATTTTGTCTTTAGTCTTCCTTGATGCTTTGACAACTTGACATTTTTTTCTATAACAAGGTGTGAATACATGAGAATAGTTTTGTGCTTCTCATAGTCTTCAAATGTAGGAATTCCATTCTTTCTAATCATGTATGTTCGCAGCCATGTTCCTAGAAAAAAAATTGAACCAATAGGATACGTGAACCCATAACCATCTGTCATCGGTTGTGAAAGCTTTTGTTTACCTTGTACACAATGTTCTAACCAATAATATGACCTCTCATCATTCCCCTACAGTGCAACCAATGCAAAAACATCTCCTGGCTGCAGAAGATTTGAAAGATGGTCATACTCAACTGAAGTACACATGTCATCATTTCTTATAGAGAGTGTCAAAGATAAAGGAGTTAGATACTATGGAACCCTTCTATCCACCCACTCACTTGAATCACAATGATCCCAATCATACTAAAATACATGGGGAAAAAACAAGCCAACTCTCGTGTCCAAATGGTCCATGTACTACTATTGGAGCTTCATAATGAATGCATTTTTGAAGAGTCTTTCATTGTTTGAAAATCCAATCTATCTCCTATAGTTCCCTCCTCAACCAACCAAAATAATCTATGCACTGTAGAATCAAGAGTCCCCCCTTTGATAATGCTAAATTACACCAATCAACAATAGAACGAGCATCAAGAAGTATAGCACCTGAAATACTCAATTGCTCCTTAACTATAGCTCTCTTCACACACGTACCTACTCCATCATGTTCCCCTTTCCCATGCCCTGACTAAAAAAAATTCCAAATATGAGGTACACCTCTCTCCACATGCATTCTACACAAACAATAAAACAACCTTGCATTCTTAAATTGACCGGTGGAATTATCTGACCAAATTGGATGCTTATCCATAGCAATACCATTTTCCTGCAAGAAGTCAAAATAGTTCTAGAAACAATGTTGAACAAACTCATGAGAGTGAAACCTATCATCGCTCATATAAAAATGGTACTCTTTGATTATCTTCCACTCATCTTTTGTGTTATCAGGGGAATGTCTATATGTGATGTGCACAAAAATAGCAACCTGAATGGAATTGCAATATTGAGCTTGAGTCTCATTTTGGGGCTGCAATGTATAGTTCCCCACAAAGTCTACAATGGATATAATAGTTACAATGGGGAAAGTGTCCTTACACATCTTGAATTGTGGATCCAACCATTGAGACCCGTGACTATGCCTTGCATACTTGTAAAAAATATTTGTCTTGAAATCTGAAATAAAATCAGCAACATTGTATTCTTTTGCAACTAACTCACATCTAGAGCCTTCACCTCCACTCTTCAATGTACATTTAAATATTTCATATACCTTTTTTTGGACAAGTGTCTTTCCAAAATCATGTTCCAAACCCTCATGAAAACATGTCCTAAACTTGGAAAAGACACCACATTCTGAGCACTTGGCATTTAAGCAATCTTTTTATAAAATAAACAACCATAATTTCTACGACATAGAAATTGATCTAGAAAGTCTCTTGATGATTTGGGAAGACCACTTTCACCACAATGCTCCATCATTTCATTAGTATGAAAAGTAGAATGAATGGACCATAATAGTTTATGATGCATTGAAAACTCAACATGATATTTGCAACAACATGTATTCTGAATCTTAGGGTACACAATAAAATGGCTTCACAAATTCAAAAGACCTTTGTGATATTCTCAATGTTGGATGTGTCTCACAAATTTTTTTATAAAACATTGTTTGACTTACCTCCACATAATGTTTAGGATGTGGAGTGTGGTCTAGATTGCAAACTCTCAACTTCAAGACATCCTTAACATTTGGTGACACTCTTGAGTTAGTATGCCAAAATTGTTGAATTTCATCCTTGACAACATCTGTTAGCTTCTTATCAAAAAGTGGAAATATCCCAGCATATGCCCATGTATCAATTTGAAGTGGATCATCAAGTCTTTCTCTTCTTGCAAGTGCTCTATCCAAAGTTTTATAGTCTATATTGAAGTCAACACAATTTTGTCTCATCAAACGAGCCTTTCTCAACTGATGAATTACTAAGGAGGTTGTAGTAACCCTCCAAGAAACTCTCTTGTCTTTTTCTCTACTAGTCTTCCCAATTCTATTGAGAGCATTGAAAATATTCTTCACAACAATGACATTTCTCCCCATTTTCTTGTTAACACGAACCTTCAATTTCACAAGCACAAGTCTCATCTTTTGCATCTTTAACAACTGCACAAAAATTTGACATTGCTCAACCAATGTCTTGTTTCCAAAAAAATAATCATAAAGTCTTGAAGCCCACAACCTAATGGTTCTATGTGATCTCTTTCCTTCCCAATTATTCATAATGTTCTCCTCAATTTCAATTAACCATTTAGGTGTTCTTGAAAGCCCCAAATTTGAAGACTGATTATCTTTATTACAAGGAAATTCATTTCACATATAATTTGGAGATGTGTAACGTTCATGTGGTTCTTGTGTAAAATTTTCATTCCACAAGTCTAAATTTTCAATCTCCATCTGTACATTTTCATCTTCATTCCATTCATTTTCATTCCCCAAATCTATGTTTTCATTCCCAAACTCTACATTTTCATTCTCCATCTCTACATTTTCATCTTCACTCCATACATTGCTATTCACAAAAATAATTTCCATATTATTTTCAAATTCAACATCCTCTTCACTTGCAACTACATTTATGGGGTCACCTTGATTAATGTTTAACATACCTTCTCTCTTTCTTTGGTGATTTTCTCTATCTTTTTCCCTATATGCTTGAATTTCTTCATCCGTCACCTTCCACTTCTGTTTATACTTTGGATGACTGTTGCTTCCCATGTTGAGACCACAAGTTGACAAAAAACAACTTAAATTAACTAACTTTCAAAAATGGGCCCCAAATCTATTTTTTTTCTGCAACACATCTGAAACCCGTAAAAAAAGTCTGAAATTACGTGCTTCTCTGGTTTGTGGGGACAGGGAATATTTTGGTAAAAGTTACACCAATCCATAATCGGGTACCCAATATTTTTGGGTACCTGAAAAAATTGGCGGAAGTAAATGAAAAAATTGAATGTTTAGATATAAAAAGAGGTTTAAAGGGGTATTATATAAATATTTAAATTGTATAACATATATATATATATATATATAACATTTAAGTTGTATTATATAATATTTTATATATATTTAAATATGTATTATATATTAATATATATTTTATATTATAATATAAAATATATATTAATATATTTTTTTATAAATTAATATGTATTGTATATAATTATATAACGTTTATATTATATTTATATGTACATTATATATAAATAGTATATATAACGTTTAAGAGGCATTATGTAAATATTTAATATATCTTTTACATATTATATATTATTTTATATTATAATATCTTATATATATTAATATATAAATTTTATAGATCATAATATTTAAATTGCATGTTGAAAGGGGTCATGGGGACTTCCTAGGGGTCCTAGTATGCCTTATCACATGTTAGGACCCCTAGCAAGTCCCCATGACCCCTTTTGACACATTAGAACACTCAAGTGTGATCCCTTGGGACACACTTGAGTGTTCTAATGTGTCGAAAGGGGTCATGGGGACTTCCTAGGGGTCCTAACATGTGATAAGGTGTACTAGGACCACTAGGAAGCCCCCATGACCCCTTTTGACACATTGGAATGCTAAAGTGTGTCCCAAGGGGTCCTACGACCTCTTAGGACCCACTTAAGTGTTCTAATGTGTCAAAATAGATCATGGGGACTTTCTAGGGGTCCTAATGCGTGATAAGGCCTACTAGGACCCCTAGGAAGTCCCCATGACCCCTTTCAACACATTGGAATACTCAAGTGTGTCATAGGACCCCTTGGGACACACTTGATTGTTCTAATGTGTCAAAAGGGGCCATGGGGACTTCCTAGGGGTCCTAACATGTGATAAGGCATACTAGGACCCCTAGAAAGTCCCCATGACCTCTTTCAACACATTGGAATGCTCAAGTGTGTCCCAAGGGGTCCTTTGACCCCTTAGGACATACTTGAGTGTTCTAATGTCTTGAAAGGGGTCATGGGGACTTACTAGGGGTCCTAACATGTGATAAGGCCTACTAGGACCCCTAGGAAGTCCTCGTAACCCCTTTCGACACATTTGAATGTTGAAGTGTGTCCCAAGGGGTCCTACGACTCTTTAGGGCACACTTGAGTGTTCTAATGTGTCAAAAAATGTCATGAGGACTTCCTAGGGGTCCTAACACATGATAAGGCCTACTAGGACCCCTAATAAGTCCCCATGACCCCTTTCAAAATGTTGGTATGCTCAAGTGTGTCCCAAAGGGTTGTATGACCCCTCATGACATATTTGAGTGTTCTAATGTGTCGAAAGGGGACATGGGGACTTCCTAGGGGTCCTAATGTGTGATGAGGCATACTAGGACCCCTAGGAAGTCCCCATGACCCCTTTCAACAC
>MU223914.1:2523861-2539745 GCA_018584345.1 Thuja plicata | reverse complement strand
AGAGAGAGAGAGAGAGAGAGAGAGAGAGAGAGAGAGAGTACAATTTCACTCACTTGAAACACCTATGTACTAGGAGGGTATTAAATTGTAATAACTATGTATGAAAGGTTGGAAGATTGCAAAAAAATAATGGATGTCCATTGAAAGAAGCAAAGGCAACCAATTGGCGATTTAAAAAATTCATGGGTTACCATTGAAATAAGCTATTTTGCTGGAGGGAAGAGAAGAAAAATTTTGCTAATTTACAATGGCCCGAAGTGAAGGGAGCAACTCTACTTCTAGATGTATTTTAGGTTGCCCATCTATACAGTTTGGTGAAGAAATATGTGCATTTTCTGATTCCTACTTCTTGAATTATTACCAATTTGTGCCTCCTAAATACTGTGAAGATTACCATACATGTCTTTTATATGAACATTGCGGGGTGAAGGAAGAAAATAAAATACTTAAGGCAAAGGGTGAGAAACAATTTGGAATTACTGAAAATCTGCAAGAAGAGATGAGCTTATTGCGAGAAGATGGGGAAAAACAACTTGGTCAAATTATCCAAGCCCTGAGATAGAAAATTTCATCATTGCGTGTAGAGAGAGAGAAACAATTGGGAACAATTAAAAGAATGCAAAAAGAGATTGAAATCTTGCTTGCAGAGGAAATGAAACAAAGTGAGCGTGCAGAAGAGGAGATTGGGTTACTTTGTAAAATCTCAAGTGAAGCATTGGCTAAATCTAGATGTCACGATCTGTGCTTCTGATGGTTCAACATTTCAAGTGCATTCTCTCATTGTTGTGAGCTCTCTCTCTCTCTCTCTCTCTCTCTCTCTCTCTCTCTCTCTCTCTCTCTCTCTCCTCTTCCCTCCAGAAAAATAGCTTATTTCAATGGCCGCGTATGAATTTTTTAAAATGGCCAATTGGTTTCCTTTCCTTTTTTTAATGGCCATCCATGATTTTTTCTATAATCTTCCAACCTTTCATACATATTTATTATAATTTAATACCCTCCTAGTACATAGGTGTTTTAAGTGAGTGAAATATAGAAGTAGGAATCAGAAATTGCACACCCTTCTTCACCAAATTGTATAGATGGGCAACCTGAAATACATCTGGAAGTAGAAATTCTCCCTTTTCTTTGGGCCATTGCAAATTAGTGAAATTTTTTTGCTCTTCCCTCCAGCAAAATATCTTATTTCAATGGCCACCCATGAATTTTTTTAAATGGCCGTTTGGTTGCCTTTGCTTCTTTCAATGTCCATCCATGATTTTTTCTGCAATGTTCAAGTGTGTCCTAATGGGTCCTAGTATGCCTTATCACATGTTAGGACCTTTAGGTAACAATTGGAGTAGTAGGAATCATAAAATGCACACTCTTCTTCACCAAACTGTATAGATGGGCAACCTAAAATATATTTGGAAGTAGAGTTTCTCCCTTCGCTTTGGGCCATTGCAAATTAGTGAAAGTTTTCTGCTCTTCCCTCCATCAAAATAGCTTATTTCAATGGTCGCCCATGAATTTTTTAAATGGCCAATTGGTTTCCTTTGCTTCTTTAAATGGCCATCCATGATTTTTTCTATAATCTTCCAACCTTTCATACATAGTTATTACAATTTCATACCCTCTTAGTACATAGGTGTTTCAAGTGAGTGAAATAGAACAAGACATTAATAAAATATTGGAAGGTACACCTTATCATGCATTAGGACCCCTAGGAAGTCCCCGTGACCCCTTTCAACACATTGGAATACTCAAGTGTGTCCCAAGAGGTTGTAGGACCCCTTGGGACACACTTGATTGTTCCAATGTGTCAAAAGGGGTCATGAGGACTTCCAAGGGGTCCTAACATGTGATAAAGCATACTAGGACCCATAGGAAGTCCCCATGACCCCTTTTGACACATTAGAACACTCAAGTGTGTCCTAAGGGGTCCTATGACCTCTTGAGACACACATGAGTGTTAAAATGTATCAAAAGGGGTTATGGGGACTTCCTAGGGGTCCTAACATGTGATAAGGCATACTAGAACCCCTAGGAAGTCCCCATGACCCCTTTTGACACATCAGAACACTCAAGTATGTCCTAAGGGGTCTTATGACCCCTTCAAACACACTTGATTGTTCCAATGTGTCAAAAGGGGTCATAGGAAGTTGTTGTTGGCAAGTTGACTCCCAGGGAGTATATGACTTATTTTGTGTTGTCATTATGGCCACAAATTCATATGAAGTTTTGACAGCAAACTTTATAGTGGAAATTGAATAAGTATAGAAGACAGGATAAAATAGAGATACACAGATGATCAGAGCACCAACGCACATGTGTATGACGGATTCAGACTAAGCACCTTCAGAAATAAGCTCTATGATATGTTTTTATGATTACCCTATACACGCATGGTACATAATGTCATTACAGATAAGTTACAGAAAGAACAAGTACACTAGTAGTTCAGAATATAGAGTATGGAGCCGACTTAAGTTTTTGATTAGCGTGTAATATTTTGTTGTGTAAAGGCTAAGTGCCTATTGTAATAAGTTTGTAATCATGTATTAAACATTATTGTAAACATGCTTAAGTCAATTTGTTTGGAAGCGTTGTGAATGTTGTTTTTGGCCCGACTAAGGTCTTGTTTATAGTCGCGCCTATTCAGGCATAAATATATATATATGCAATGTAAAGGTATATTACAAGTGTCAAAAAAAGATGCAGAGTAGAGATATAAAAGAACAGTATAAAGATAGTATGAGAAAGATCCCTTAAAGAAGATAAGAGCATAAGCGCATGTTAGGGTCAGTTAGAGTCGCCATTGTTGAAGTGTCAAAGACCCTTGTTAGTTCATTAATTTGAAGCTCTTTATCACGTTCCCTTGAGAGTCTTTCCTTTCGGTAACCCTTCAAGCGCATATACCCTCCAAATTTGTCAAATTAAAATTTGGCCTTCCTTGGACAGATCCTTTCCAAGGCTCGCACTTCACCAGAACTACTTCAAACCTCTTTTAACTCTGGTTCAAAGTAGTTCAAAGCAGTTCAATGAATGTTTTCTCTTCTAACAACTATTTTTTGCAGGTGGGCCCTGGCCTATATCACCTTTTGGAGGTGAACCACTTTGAACCTCTTTGAACCCCGGTTCAAAGTAGTTCAAAGAGGTTCAAAGACAGATTATGGGCAGAGTCATCAGTGAAAGGATAGTTGATGGGACCCATGACACAAGCTGGTGGCATAATAATGGTTAAGTCTTTAAGAGGGGTAGTTTTTGATTTGACGGGAGCCACATAGTGAACTTTGAATAAGGTTCTGGGTGGTGTTTAACGAGATCGCTAGCACGAGTGGAAGATATCATTTGGGGGATTATTAATAATGATATTAAAGATGGCAGATTTCAAGGAAATCCTATTGCTGAGTCATCACGGCTCGCATCATTGAAATTAGTGTCCCCAACTCATGCTTATTAAAGTTGATCTTTCTAGGCATTATTTTGAAAATATAAACAACTCTATAGGTTTTTCTTTCCTATTATTTTTTGGCGGAGTCTCGGCTGTGGAGAAGAATTTGTTCCAACTCTATGTGAAATAGGTAGCTCCCAAAGCCTTTTCTCATTTCCTGTTGCTATTTAATATATTGATTCAAGAGGGGGGGCGTCTGTGTTTTTATTCCTGAAGAAGGGATGAGGTCCTGTTTACATTTCTTCAGGAATGTTAGAAATATGCAATGCCAAGCTCCTATTGTCTCAGACACAGACCTGTTAGCGATATCAGTAGAAAAAGTGGTAGTTGACTACATAAACCATGCAATAGAAGACCATAGTCTAGAGTTCCTATCGAGTGGGTTATTAGAAGCTATGGTGTTCCCGCCATCAGTTGTATGCCCAAAATTAGTTCAACAATGTATTAATAGATATGATATTAAATCCAAGTGCATTTTGAATGCAGAAGGCCAAACCCTTGTGCCAGTCAATAGGGAGACTATTATGGCTATTTTCAAAATCCCAGAAGAATCTCTTATCATTTTTACACCCACCCAATCTCTAGCTCAGTACAGAGAGAATGAAGATAAAACTGGAGTCATGTGGCTAGGAAGTGGACTCAAACCAATTACAGAGGCAACTCTCGGTTACCTAAAGTGCTCACTAAGGATCACATGAAACCCTTTATTCATGATGTGATAGTGCTGCTTCACCGGATTAAAGGTTTAGAACAAGTTCTTCTCTATGAGGAGTGGATGTTTCACTTTATAGAAATAATCTTTGAAGGGGGTCAACATATTGATTGTGCGGAGATCATGGCTAGTTCCCTAAGGGACCAACTAAAACAGGCTCAGGGCATTAAGAAGGAATTCTTTATGTCTTCCTATTTAATATAATACCTAGCATGCACACGGGATTTGTTTTCCATCCAACACATTCCTTGGAATGGAGATATTTTAATTTATGAGTATTGTTCGTTATTAAAGAAAGATAAAATTTTGGAAAATTACAGGAAGGTTCATGATGTTTTCCTGGGTAAATTATATCAACAATTTGCAGGGGTCCCAAACCAAAGAGTTTCATTGGAGGCACGAAAACTGGTTCAAACCTATGGAAGCCTGTATATTCAGTTCCCACGTTTCACCTACATTCGGGTTGGAGGCTTTGATGTTGAACCTCTTAGACTCCCAAGGTTTGCTTTCGATTGTTTTACTTTGGCAGAAGTTTGTAGGCAATTGTTTGTGGTTATTAAAAATCCTCTGCCAGAAGAAAAATGGCCTTCTATGTTCCCAGTTAAAGTTGGTAATTTAGCCTGTAACAATATGATGGATGCTTCGGTGATAGGAAGCAACTTGTTGAGCTTTCACTTGCAATTTTATAAGTTAAGAAGGGGTTTTGACAATAAGGGCTTCGCCAGGCAAGTTCTAAGCCTAAGTAATTATCCTTCACCCAGTTCACACCTAGAAGACATATGGCAAGATATCAGTGATGAGGAGGCAATCTAGAGATGAGATCATTCCAGACTTGTAATTTTGCAGATCAAAATGTTGCAGTTGAATTTTGATATTAAGGATGTGGAGCAGGATAGTTCTGGAACCACAAGTTTAGGGACTAACGATGTGGATGCGAGAGTTCAATTGGACATAGATTGGAATAGGAGAGAAGAAGATGATATAAAGCTGAGAGCCTAAACCAG
Source organism: Thuja plicata (assembly GCA_018584345.1). Taxonomy (NCBI): domain Eukaryota; kingdom Viridiplantae; phylum Streptophyta; class Pinopsida; order Cupressales; family Cupressaceae; genus Thuja; species Thuja plicata. Next base: position 2,534,599 of record MU223914.1, on the reverse strand, counting down.
TTTTGAGGTCACAAAAAGTTGGTTACTAGAGAAGAAGAAGGAAGGAGCTGAGAAACCTCTCTTGAAAAGCATAGTGCAAGACCAGCCTTAATAAATGTGAAACATGCCCCATCCCATGTATCTCCTATGGCTCCAAATGTAGGTAGAATTAAATCTCCCAGGAAAAAGGTAGTTTCCAGTAGGCACCCGACTAAACCAAGATCGAGACCGAGAACAAGATCAGAGAAGCGTTCTTAGATGGCAGCTTTAGGACTCGACTACCTGGATGTTGAAGTTAATGAAGATGATATTTCATTTTCTCTGGATCAACAAGTAAAAGGACAAGAGACTTCTATCATGAATACAGAGGTACCCCAGGCTGAGAATACTCCTATAAAAACACCTAACAATCAGATAGTCATCGGTTCAGTCCTTCCTTGGCTAATTGAATTAGTGAATAAGAGGAAGAGTTACAAACCCATTTCACTTTCTGTGAAGGAGATTATTACTAAATATGCTACCTGAACCCCCAAAGAAAAAATATTGAAGAGTGACACTAGGCTATCTACTGATCCATCTACTGGAAAGGTGACTATAGAAATAGCCACTTTCAAGCCTAAAGAGGGAATTCAGGAACTAGAGGCCAAAGACTTTGAAATTACAAAGATGGAACTTGGTGTTCTGAATAGGGATTGTAGGGATCACCTATTTAAATTCTTATTTGATCATATGCTTAGGTAGTCGCAAAAGGATGGAAGGGAGAAACATAAATTGAAATAGCTGGTTTCTACTATGGCTGAGTTTCTTTCCTCACTCGCTGATGATGGAGTTCTACCACTGGCCTAGTCTTCACAAGATTTTGATCTGAATTCAGTTGAAAACCAAAAGCTGGTGAAACAAATACAATAGGGGAAGGTTCTAATGGAGGTCATGAAGTCTTGGATAAACAATGTTATCACTGAAGGGAGTACTTTCATCTGTGGGCTTATATCTACTTGCTTAGATGGAGAAACATTACTTGGTGAGGTTCAAACCCTAGTTCCAAGCTGGGAAATGGAGGAAGCAAAATGCGCAGCGATCATCATATAGGTTCAAGAAATAGAAAACTATGGTGTGACTCAGTTCTTAGCTGAGAATCTTATGAAACTGGTAGATCCCTATATCCTGTTCATCTTGAAGTAGAACTTCAGATGGAAAAATACAATGTTTAAAGCTGCGATCTCTCAAGCCAAAGAAATAGAAAGGGAGGTGTGGAATATGCATGCGGATGCCCTTAAAGCCATCAAGATAGTGAATCACTTGATCATTTTGTAGTTTGATAGAGGTAACAGGGATTCAGATGCCATGGTCAAAGTCTTCATAGACACCATGAATGCTCTCAAGGAAAATGAAATGCCCACAGTTCAAGATTTCACCAGGATTACAAACATGGAGTCTATGTTGCTGCTGAACAAAGGTCAGTTGTTGAAGCAGACAGAGAGAATCAAGGAGTTAAGGTGGGAAAAGAATGTGACTTGGGTGAAGCTGATAGGCCTAAAAAACCTGCATTCCCAGCCAGTCCAAGAGTTAATGAACGTCTTTCAATCCTGGAAGCTCGTACAAACTGCCACGTCAGAAGGCCTCAGAGGGAGTTAGTAGTTTTTGGGATAGCATTTCCCTTTCTTTATGTTTTAAATGGCGCTTGTTTTGAAACACTATTTTTGGTTATGTAACTGGTTTTAAACAGTTTTTTTTGGTTTCTGAGAGGCTGGGTTTTTCTGGAGGCTCTCTCAGATGTGAAACTATTAATAGGGGAACTTTGAACTAAAAAAGGGTTAGAAAATTGAAGTAGAAAATAGATACTTTCTTTTTGGAAGTAGATATCTAGCATAGGCTTTTCTTGAATTTCTGAAACAGCTGGTGATTGATTTTTTATTAGACTTTGATCCGATTAATATACGAATATATAGATGCATGGTATGGTTTAGATCTTTGAATCAAAATCTAGAATGTATTGATTACTTTGAGAATTGGTACATTTAAATCTGTGCATATGTTATTTATATTCAGTCACTTCTAGTTTATTTATAGCTTGTCTTTCTTGAGTTATTTCATAGGTTGTCTATTTTAGAAGTAATTAGTAGATCTTAGTTTACTTCATGGTTATTTCAATCATTAGTTGATTCTATAAATTTCCTCAATACCCAAGAGTATTTGAGTGGTCCTTCTACATTTTTTGGTTAAAGGTGTATGAATTTACTTTTATGTTGATAATTCATTGAATATCTTAAAAGGAAGCTGAACCTTAGAAATTCAGAGGGAAGCAATTTCTCATGCTTACCCAACTGTTGATGAATCATTTGTCTTCAAAAACATAGAGTCCTTATCCATTTTCATTTAAAAAGAGGAAGACAAATTTGTTCGCCAACAAATTTTTGGTGACTCTACTAGGGAGAGTTCAGTATAAAATATCAGATTCTCCATTCATTACAATGCTACAAGATGGTATTGCCTCACAATGACATGTTTCCTATGCTTCAACCTGACCTAGGATTTGGAGACACACAAGAAGACATAATCTCAAGCCTTGTTGAAGCAGCGTGGAGATTTAGATGCAGTAACCAATAGTTTCATCAAGTCCAAGAAGTTCTTGAGAAGGAGGAAGAAATAGCTGAGCGACTGAGGGGTATACCAGTTGCTCATGAAGCAGTCATAGTAGATCAGCTTGCACAAGTTCCAGCAAGAAATTAAGGCCTGTTTTGAACACTTAAACTGGCAGAAAAGAGATACACTAGAGGTGATAGGAGTAGGGGACTGATTGATGAAGATTTTGAAGCCCTGAGGAACCTTAGTTTCAAATTTTATCTTAGTTTCAAGAAGAAGAAAACCCAAAATTTTAGCAGACCATCCTTGCCTCCATCTAGCCTAGTTGTTCCACCTCTTTTTCAAGCTATTGTAACACCCGGTACTATGGTACCTACTATTCTCAATATCTAGCCTTTGAATTTTTAGTTGCCTAACATGGCTACCAATCAACCCTAGGGTCAAAATATTGGCCCACTGAACTTAGGAGCTAATCCTCCTGGAGATTTACCTAAAGGTGCTAATAATGTTTTGCCCAAGTTCAGTGGAGATGGAAAAGTAACCACTGATGATCACCTTAGTGCCTTTCATACCACTTGTGGTATGTTAAGTATTCCTACTCAAGAAACAGCAGTCAGACTCTTTGTTAGAACCTTGGTTGACATTGCTATCGACTGGTTTAGTCATTTACCCAATGGCTCAATTACCAATTGGAATGACATGAAACTTGCGTTTGAAGCAAGATTCAAAACTCCTGATAATGAGATGTCACTATTGCTCTAGATTAGTCAAATGAAGAAAGAGATACATGAGTCCATGTGGGAGTTTGTGGCTAAGTTTAATAGAATCTTATAGAAGATACCACCAAATTCTATACCAAGTGACAAAAAAAAGAAAATTTTCTTCTTAAATGCTGTCCCACCTGACATAAGCTTTCACTTGTTAAAAGATGGAGTGGCTAAATTGGCCACTGCCCAGACACAGGCTATCCAGCTAGAAGATACTTTCATAACAATAGGAAAATGGAAGCGGGAATTTCAAGCTTCAGGGAGTACCTCTTCGTCTACAATGATAGATCCTCTAGTGCAAAGGTTAATGAATGATATGGCTATGCTCAAGAGGCAGAAAAATAAGGTGAGCTCTTCATACTCATCTCCTTATCAAGATGTTAGCTGAAGACAATATAATCAACCTTCAAGAAAAACTCCTCTTTTGATAGCTTTACATCCCAGATTACAGATTGAACCTGCGCCAAAAGAAACAATGTGTTCCTTTCATCTAACTACATATCATGATGGAGAATCTTGTCCTGATTGGTCAAGGTGTCTTCAAATTAATGCTACAAAAGACACCATTGGTATAGAAGAGTTGTGAGAAGAAAAAGACACACCTGATGTTGGTTCATCCAGTTCATTTTATCTAGAGTATGAGCCAGGTTCTGTCAGAGGTGGAAGTATTCTGGCAACCTTACAAGATCCTGCTTGTGCGATTCTAACAAGAAATTAGAGAATGCAAAAGTTTGTCCCTGGTTCAACTGCTGCTACCGATGCTAAACGTAAAGAAACTGAAAATGGAGATACTCCTACAAATCCAAAAGGTCTTGAGGTGAAGATCTTGTCAAAACGTAATCCAACTCCTTCTTTTCCCTTTGACTTTGTTGAATTATGTAAAAGCACCACAATCTCTATTTCTCCTATAGAATACCTCAAAATGAACCCCAAAGAGAAGGAAAGATTGGTAAAATATGTTAAAGGAGAGTCAGGTTCAAGCCCCCAATTAGACAAGCCTCTCATAGGTGAGACCACCACAGTTGAAGAACCACTCGTCTTTAAACCTCAAGACACCCCTCAAACACTAGAAGATTGTCCCTCTATTAATACAGTTGAAAGTGAGATGGAAGAAAAGAAACCCAATCCATTCTACATCTCCTTGCTTCTAAATGGCTAGAAACTTAGTAATTACATCATCGATTCTGGTGCATCAGATAACATCATGCCTGCCCCGGTCGCAAAAGCCCTAGGTCTCACCTTGACTAAAACCTATGGTCATTGTTACTCTATGGATGGGAGGGAAGTTCCACTAAGGGGTCAGGTCAAAGATGCCCAAACCATTCTTGCTGCATACCCTGACAAATGTCTAAAGTTGACCATTTTGGTAGCAGATATCCTAGTGAGCTATGGTATGCTACTCAGTAGAAATTTTTACAAAGATTTAGGAGGAGAAATTAAGATGGACTGGTTAGAGGCCTTGATACCGGTCGGTAAAAAGAAAGTGAAACTTGAAGTACCTGAACCAAAAAATAAGTATACTGTGATGCCTTTGGATAATCCAAAAGCTCAAATTTTGTACAAAGAGTGTCATTTCGGCAACTATGTTATTCTGACTGATCGTGAAAAGGATGGTGAAACTTCTTCTTAGAGAGAAGAGGATATATGAAAGATGGAGTTTGACAATAGCTGCTCCAATTTAGGTTTGGGAACGGGGGTAGTTCTTTTCCCTCCTAATAGAGAATGTATTCCTCTTGCTTTCAAATTAGATTTCAAAAATACTAATAATACGGTAGAATATGAAGCCTTGTTGTTGGGGTTGGAAGAAGAAAAATAGAGGGGAGTCAAGAAGTTGGTTGCGAAAGGTGATGTTGAGCTAATCGTGAAACAGGTGAGGGGACAATTCTCTATCAAGAATGAGAAGTTGAGACACTATATAAATTTGGTATGGGATGAATTGGAGTTCTTTGACGCCTTCTCCATAGAATTTATACCAAGGAATCAAAATACAAGAACAGATGCCTTGGCGGTATCAGCTTCACTTTTATTGCCTCACCCTAATTTTAAAACTCAAAAATATCAAATTGAAATGATCTACAAACCTAGAATACTAGACAATGTAGAGTATTAGAAAGTCTTTGATAGTGATTCCCAGCTTAGATATTTCCTAGAATGTGCCACAGGTTTTTCTGATGTATATTTTGAAGGATCCCATAGCGAGTGCAAAGAAGTCTACCAAGATGCTACAAATAGTGATGGAGTGATCCAGTTGAAAGAAAATAAGATTCCCAAAGCCCTCGTGTCTCTTGAACATTTGTTTAGAAGGAAAGATGATAGTACCATTAAAGAAAAGGTATCTCATGTGCATAATTCTAAAGAGTATGATAAGATTGATATAGGAGAGCAACATAATCCAAAATGGATTTCTATTGGTCCAACTTGTACTTTGTCTGAAAAAGAAAACTTGAAAAGGTTACTTAGGGAATACAAAGATGTCTTCGCTTGGGGATATGAAGACTTGAAGAATTTTAGAGGAGGTCAATTTGAACACCAAATCCCTTTAAAGCCTGATGTAACCCCATTTCGCTAAAAATTAAGGAACTATAATCCGAAAGTGTCCGAAGCTATTTTAAAGGAGGTTAAAAAAATGTTACAGGAAAGGATCATCTATCCTATCCACCATTCAATATGGATCACCGATATAGTCCCTGTGAGAAAGAAGAATGGTGAAATTAGGATCTGTGTTGACTTTCGTAACCTGAACCAAGAAAGTTTGAAGGATAACTATGCCTTACCTATGATGGAACATGTGCTTCAAGCTGTTTATGGATCTAAAGTGATGTCTATGCTAGATGGCTATTCCAGATACAATCAAATTAGTGTGGAAAAAAGTGATCAGCACAAAATGGCTTTCATCACCCCGTGGGGAACTTATGCATATAGTCGTATTCCCTTTGGGCTAATCAACATGGGTGCAACCTTCCAGAGAGAAATGAATTCATCCTTTGAGGATCTCCAGAACTAAATTATAGTGGTATACTTGGATGACCTTACTATCTTTTCGAAGGAGAGAAGTCATCACTTAAAGGATCTTGAGACAGTTCTCCTGAGATGTAGAAGTCACGACATTTCTTTGAACCCCAAGAAATCAACATTCTTTGTGGAGGAAGGTAAATTACTGGGTCATATCATTTCAAAAGATGGGATCCGGATTGACCCTGAGTGGGTAAAGGCGATTCGACAACTCAACTTGCCATCAAACAGGAGTGGATTGAAGTCCTTCTTTGGTTAGGTAAACTTTTTCCAAGCATTTGTTCTTGAATTTTCAGATATTACTAAGAATATGATTAATATGATGAGTGAGAAAGTTCCTTTCAAGTGGAGCGAGAATGGGTGTCAAGCTTTCAAAGATATTAAAAATGCAGTATCACAGGCTCTTGTATTAAAGAGTCCCAATTTCAGAAAAGACTTTATCATTTATTGCTATGCCTCCGAACATACTCTGTCGGGTATACTAACACAAAAAGATGAGAAAGGACAGGAAGCACCCACAGCCTATATGAACATGCCACTGAAAAGACATGAGCTTAAGTATTCCCAGATGGAAAAACATGACTTTGCTATGGTAAAAGTAGTGAAATAGTTTAGATACTACATACTTCATTCTCATTGTACAATTTTTGTACCTGATATAGCAGTGAAAAGTATTTTGACTCAAAGGGAGATTGGTATGAACAAAAGAGCAGTTTGGATAGCAAAGATCCAAGAGTATGACCTAGTAATTAAACCAACCAATTTGGTAAGGGGGAAGGGTTTATGTAAATTGATAGCAGAGAATGGTGAGCCATCTGAAAAAATTGATGAAGTACCCATGGTGTTGCTAGTCAGTTTAACCAACCCCTGGTTCTCTGACATGGCCTATTTCCTTACTTATGGTGAATGTATTGATCACCTAAACCCAAAAGAGAGGCGCAACCTAAAATTAAAGGCTAGTCAATATGTGATATCTCAGGGAATTCTATACAAGAGAAGCATAGATGGAACTTTTCTCAGATGCGTGGACGTTGAGCAGCAAAAATAATTGTTGAAGGCATTTCATGATGAGGCCTGCGGAGGTCACTCCTCTTAAATAGTAACAGCATTTAAAATTCTTTGGAATCACTTTTACTGGCCTGGCATGTTCAAGGATTCATACCAATATGTTCGCAATTGTGAAAAATGTCAACTTTTCACTGGGAGACCTCATCTCGCCGCCCTGTCTCTTAAACCTGTAATTGTTGACGAACTGTTCAATCAATGGGGAATAGATTTTGTGGGGCCTTTGAACCCACCGTATAGCACTGGGCATGTCTACATTCTCACGGCCACCGATTATTTTACAAAGTGGGTGGAAGTTGTTCCCACTAAGAAAGTGAACTCTCAGGTGGTGTGTGAGTTCCTTTTAAATTATATTTTTGTCAGGTTCGGGGTACCGGTTAAGATAGTAGCCGACAATGCTACATATTTTTCCTTCAAGGAGATTTCAGCCTTCTACTACGAGCATGGCATATCTTTAGCTCACTCTTTTGACTATTTTCTGCAAGGGAACGGTCAAGTAGAATCTAGTAATAAGAGCCTGGTGGGGATAATGAAAAAATTGATGGACGATAGCCCCTGCGAATGGCATAAGAAACTATACGAAGCCTTATGGGTGGACTGAACTACTTTGAAATGAGAAATTGGGATGGCTCCGCTCGAATTGGTATATGGAATAGGGGCACATGTATCACTGCCTTTGAAAATCTCCTTGGCTAAGCTCCAAGATATAATTGAAGATGAGTATTTTAAAGATCCCCTGGAGAAATGTATCATGCATTTGGCTAAGTTGGAAGAGGAAAGAGAAGATCTGGTGGATCATATTACAAAACACCAGTTGAAAGTGAAGCAGATTTTTGATATCTGAGCACGGCCTCATAAATTTATGGAGGGAGATGAAGTGCTTCTATGGGATAAGAGACAAGATCCTAAAGGTTCTCATGGGAAATTTGAGTCCTTATGGAAGGGCCCATTCATTATTTCTGAAGCCCTTGGTTCAAATTCTTTTCGGTTGTCTTACCTAGATGGTGTGAATATTCCTTTTACCTAAAATGGGCAGGACCTTAAGTTATGCAAGCTCTAATGATTTACCTTAGTTAGCATCCATGTACATATTAGGTAGTTTTTCCCTTGCCTTCCTTTTTGGTGTGTCTTAGTTGTCTGTTTTTCTTTCCCTTTGTTGGCTTTCTCTACAAAACTAGTTATCTAGAGTTCTCTGCACATTGAGCAATATGCAGCCCCTAGCTAGAGCCCATGTTAGGGTCAGTTAGAGTCACCATTGTTGAAGTGTCAAAGACCCTTGTTAGTTCATTAATTTGAAGCTCTTTAGCATGTTCCCTTGAGAGTCTTTCCTTGCGGTAACCCTTCAAGCACATATACCCTCCAAATTTGTCAAATTCAAATTTGGCCTTCCTTGGACGGATCCTTTCCAAGGCTCATACTTCACTAGAACTACTTCAAACCTCTTTGAACTCCAGTTCAAAGTAGTTCAAAGTAGTTCAATGAATGTTTTATCTTCTAACGACTATTTTCTGCAGGTGGGCCTTGGCCTATATCACCTTTTGGAGGTGAACCACTTTGAACCTCTTTGAACCCCAGTTCAAAGTAGTTTGAAGAGGTTCAAAGATAGATTGTGGGCAGAGTCATCAGTGAAAGGATATTTGATGGGACCCATGACATAAGCTAGTGTTGTAATAATGGTTAAGTCTTTAAGAGGGGCAGTTTTTGATTTGACGGGAGCCACGTGTTGGTAATATATCCTGTTTTGGCTGCAATGCCTGGTTCCTTGCCTTCCCCTCTGAAAATTTTCAGGTTTTCATGCTTCTTCCTTGCCCAAATTGTCAAAAACCCTAGCAACCAAGTATTAAAAGATGTATTTTGAAACCCTTAGCCATGTCTTATATTTCATTGTTACTTTTTCCAAGTCACTAAAGGCATGTGCTTTAAGTCAGGTCGCTTGATCGCATAACCCAGATTGAATATGCTAAATCATCTCCCGACTTCATTTTTCCTTTGTGTCACGTAGTCTTGATAAGAAATCAAATATTCCATCTATGTATCGAGACTTAGCAATATTTCTTTGGTCGAGTTGTCGCTGGAATATCATGTTATGAGATTTTAAAAGGAACGGGACCCACCTCAGTCAGGTGATCGCGAGAAGAGTCAACAGGTCAAAGAAATGTCTCCCGACTTCGCGATTCACTTCATGTCGCATGATCGCTGGATCAGGACATTCGAACAGTTAAGGCTTTGCTTCAGTCGCGTGGTCTCATGAAAATTGGTAGTTAAAGAGATAACAGTCACGACTCAGCGACTAACAGTTTCATGTTAAGTGATTTCCCTCAGTCGGGATGTCACCAGATCAGAAAGATTACTCAGCTTTCTAGAATGCACAAAGAGGACGAAAGAAAAGATGACATCTGTCACAGAACTAGTGGTTTTCGGGAGGTCGCCAGATGAAGGAAAGGGATCAAGCGATAAGGAGACTAAGTCATTTTTCCCTCGGTCACGAAGTCTCTTGATATTTTAAGGGTATGAGGAAATGTATAGCGATTAAAAGACAGTCGTTCGATGAAGGAATGAAAGGATCTGACGGTGGTCGCTAAGTCTGGTGATAAAAGTGCCCCAGGGAGAAAGTCCTTCTGACTAAGCGATTAAGGTATGTCGCGAGGTCGCTGTAAACAGAAAAGGGCATGTGCTATATAATAAGGTTAAGTTAAGTCTATCACCTGACTCAGCGACCAAAGGGTTGTCGTGTAGTCTTGAAAAGAGAAATAAGGATCCAGTGACTTGGCGATTGCTATGAAATGTTAAGTGTAATGGTTTGTCGCATAGTCTGGAGATGAAAACTGAGTTAAGGTTAACCCTACGTGACTTATATTTTCACATAGTTGCCTGATAATAGGATCTATAAAAGCAGCGCCAAGTGGAGGACGCGACAGAGAAGATCAAGCTTACGGCCAATCAGATAAAAGAATTTTTGATTACTGTGTACAAAAGGTAGCTGAGATGTATGACAAAAGGCAAATCATAGAGTGCCATGTCAGCTGTCTTAACCGTTTTTGTGATTGTGCCCAAATTCTCATGATTTAAATTTGATTTCCTGTCACCTCGCGCAACTACGGCTAGGTTTTTGAACGTTTCATGGCGTATCAAATTAATTGCAGAACTGACATTTTTAAACTTTGAGCCATGTACTCTGAACCTCGTGGCTATAAACAGAGAAGTTTGCATTCATTCCTATTCACCGAGTTCATGATTTCAGAGTAAAGTTTTTATTTTAAAGCAAAAGGTGATATTTAAAGCTGTAGCAGTGTTCTGAGGTGATTGAAAATTCTAAGAAGGAGGTCTTAGAT
>MU223914.1:2502519-2519161 GCA_018584345.1 Thuja plicata | reverse complement strand
TTTACAAGGTATTTTATAAAGTTAGTTCAATAGAGATACATGACAAATCAGTGTCCACATCAACAAATACTGTGTTAACAGCCATCATTAAAGGTAAAACCTGCCTGAGTAGTTGTGGAACTCAAAACAAAGAAGGACCTTATCCAGTCCTTAGCAATTATCCTTTCTCTTGTCCAAAGGAGTTTTCATTCAAGTATAATCAGTTTAAGGTTGATATACAAGAAAAAGTGCTAACACCATGGAGCAAACTTCGAATAAGGTTCTGGGTGGCGTTTAATGAGATCACTAGCACGAGTGGAAGATATCATTTGGGGGATGATTAATAATGATATTAAAGATGGTGGATTTCAAGGACGTCCTATTGCTGAGTCATCACAGCTCACATCATTGAAATTAATGTCCCCAACTCACGCTCATTAAAGTTGATCTTTACATGCATTATTTTGAAAATATAAACATCTCTGTAATTTTTTATTTCCTATTATTTTTCTGCGGAGTCTTGGCTGTGGAGAAGAATTTGTTCCAATTCTGCGTGAAATAGGTAGCTCCCAAAGCCTTTTCTCATTTCCTGTTGTTGTTTAATATATTGATTCAAGAGGGGGGCATCTATGTTTTTATTCCTGAAGAAGGCATGAGGTCCAGTTTGCATTTCTTTGGGAATGTTAGAAATATGTAGTGCCGAGCTCCTATTGTCTCAGACACAGACTTGTTAGGGATATCAGTAGAAAAAAATGGCAGTTGACTACACAAACTGCACAACAGAAGACCATAGTCTAGAGTTCCTGTCGAGTGGGTTATTAGAATCCACGGCATTCCCGTCATTAGTTGTATGCCCAGAATTAGTTTAGCAATGTATTAATAGATATGATATTAAATCCAAGTGCATTTTGAACATAGAAGGCCAAACCCTTATGCCAGTCAATAGGGGGACTATTATGGCCATTTTCAAATTCCAAGAAGAATCTTTATTCAGTTTTACACCCACCCAATCTCTAGCTCAGTACAGAGAGAATGAAGATAAAAATTAGAGTCATATGGCTAGGAAGTGGACTCAAACCAATTACAGAGGTGGCTCTCGGTTACCTAAAGTGCTCACTAAGGATCACATGAAACCCCTTATTCATGATGTGATAGTGTTGCTTCACTGGATTAAAGGTTCAAAACAAGTTCTTCTCTATGAGGAGTGCATGTTTCACTTTATAGAAATAATCTTGGAAGGGGGTCAACATTATTGATTGGGCAGAGATTATTGCTAGTTCCCTAAGGGACCAACTTAAATAGTCTCAGGCCATTAAGAAGGAATTATTTATGTTTTACTATTTGATATACTTCCTAGCATGCACACAGGATTTTTCTACCATCCAACACATTCCTTGGAATGAAGATCTTTTAAATTATGAGTACTGTCCGTTATTAAGGAAAGATAAATTTTTGGAAAATTACAGGAAGGTTCATGATGTTTTCCTGGGTAAATTATGTCAACAATTGGCAGGGGTCCCAAACCAAAGAGTTTCATTGGAGGCAGGGAAACTGGTTCAAACCTACGGAAGCCTGTATATTCAGTTCCCATGTTTCACCTACATTTAGCTTGGAGGCTTTGATGTTGATCCTCTCAGACTCCCAAGGTTTGCTTTTGATTGTTTTATTTTTGTAGAAGTTTGCAAGAAATTGTTTGTGGTTATTAAAAATGCTCTGCTAGAAGAAAAATGGCCTTCTATGTTCCCAGTTAAATTTGGTAATTTAGCCTATAACAATATGATGGATGCTTCGGTGATAGGAAGCAACTTGTTGAAATTTCACTTGCAATTTTATAAGTTAAGAAGGGGTTTTGACAATAAGGGCATCACCAGGGAATTTCTAAGCCTAAGTAATTATCCTTCACCTAGCTTGCACCTGGAAGACATATGGGAAGATCTTGATGATGAGGAGGCAATCTGGAGATGAGATCATTCCAGACTTGTAATTTCACAGATCAAAATGTTGCAGTTGAATTTTGATATTAAGGATGTGGAGGAGGATAGTTCTAGAACCACAAGTTCAGGGACTAACGATGTGGATGCAAGAGTTCCCCTGGACATAGATTGGAATAGGAGAGAAGAAGATGATATAAAGTTGAGGGCCCAAACTATTTTCGAGGTCATAGTTTCTTGTTGCTAGAGAAGAAGGAAGGAGCTGAGAACCCCCCTCTTGAAAAGCATAGTGCAAGACCAGCCTTAATAAATGTGAAACATGCCCCATCTAATGTATCTCCTATGGCTCCAAATGTAGGTAGAATTATGTCTCCCAAGAAAAAGGTGGTTTCTAGTAGGCACCCGACTACACCGAGATCAAGACCGAGAACAAGATCAGAGAAGCGTTCTCAAATGGCAGCTTTAGGACTTGACTACCTGGATGTTGAAGTTAATGAAGATGATATTTCATTTTCTCTGGATCAATAAGTAAAAGGAAAAGAGGTTTCTATCATGAATACAGAGGTACCCCAGGCTGAGAATACTCCTATAAAAACTTCTAACAATCGAATAGTCACTGGTTCAGTCCCTCCTTGGCTAACTGAATCAGTGAATAAGAGGAAGAGTTACAAACCCATTTCACTTCCTGTGAAGGAGATTGTTACTAAATATGCTACTCGGACCCCCAAATAAAAAAGAGTGAAGAGTGATGCTAGGATATCTACCGATCCATATACTGGAAAGGTGATTGTAGAAATAGCCACTTTCAAGCCTAAAGAGGGAATTCAGGAACCAGAGGCCGAAGACTTCGAAATTACAAAGATGGAACTTGGTGTTTTGAATAGGGATTCTAGGGATCACCTATTTAAATTCTCAGCTGATCATATGCTCAGGCAGTTGCAAAAGGATGGAAGGGAGAAACGTAAATTGAAATAGTTGGTTTCTACTATGGCTGAGTTTCTTTCCTCACTCGTTGATGATGGAGCTCTGCCACTGGCCCAGTCTTCATGAGATTTTGATCCAAATTCAGTTGAAAACCAAAAGCTGGTGAAACAAATACAATAGGGGAAGGTTCTGATGGAGGTCATGAAGTCTTGGATAAACAATGTTATCACTAAAGGGAGTACTTTATTTTGCGAGTTTATATCTACTTACTTAGATGGAGAAACATTACTTGGTGAGGTTCAAACCCTAGTTCTAGGCTAGGAAATGGAGGAAGCGAAATGCACAACAATCATCATACAGGTTCAAGAAATAGAAAACTATGGTGTGACTCAGTTCTTAGCTGAGAATTCGATGAAACTGGTAGATCCTTGTATGGTGTTCATCCTGAAGCAAAACTTCAGATGGAAAAATACAATGTTTAAAGTTACCATCTCTCAAGCCATAGGAATAGAAAAGGGGGTGCTGAATATGCATGTGGATGCCCTTAAAGACATCAAGATACTGAATCCCTCAAGCATTTTTCAAATTGACAGAGATAATAAGGATGCGGATGCCATGGTCAAAGTCTTCACAGACACCATGAATGCTCTCAAGGAAAATGAAACACCTATAGTTCAGGATTTCACCAGGATTGTGAACGTGGAGTCTATGTTGCTATTGAACAGAGGTCAGTTGCCAAAGCAGACGGAGAGAATCAAGGAGTTAAGGTGGGAAAATAATGCGACTTGGGCGAAGGTGAGAGGCCTAAAGAACCTGCATTCCTAGCTAGCCCAAGAGTTAATGAACATCTTTCGATCATGGAAGCTCATACAAACCACCACGTCAGAAGGCCCTGGAGGGAGTTAGTAGTTTTCAGGACAACATTTCCCTTGCTTTATGTTTTAAATGGTGCTTGTTTTGAAATGATATTTTTGGTAATGTAACTGGTTTTAAATGGTTGTTTTTGGTGTCTGAGAGGCCGGGTTTTTTTGGAGGCTCTCTCAGATGTGAAACTATTAATAATGGAACTTTGAACTGAAAAAGGGTTAGAAAATTAAAGTAGAAAATAGATAGTTTCTTTTTGGAAGTAGATAGCTAGCATAGGATTTTCTTGAATTTTTGAAATAGCTGGTGACTGATTTTTTATTAGACTTTGATCTGATTAATATATGAATATACAGATGCATGGTATGGTTTAGATCTTTGAATCAAAATCTGGAATGTATTGATTACTTTGAGAATTGGTACATTTAAATCTGCGCATATTTTATTTATATTCAGTCACTTCTAGTTTCTTTATAGCTTGTCTTTCTTGAGTTATTTCATAGGTTGTCTGTTTTAGAAGTAATTAGTAGATCTTAGTTTACTTTGTGGTTATTTCAATCATTATTTTATTCTATAAATTTCCTCAATACCCAGGAGTATTTGAGTGTTCCTTCTACATTTTCTGGTTAAAGGTGTATGAATTTACTTTTATGTTGATAATTCATTGAATATCTTACAAGGAAACTGAACGTTAGAAATTGAGAGGGAAGCAATTTCTCATCCTTACCCAGCTATTGATGAATCATTTGTCTTCAAAAACATAGAGTCCTTATCCATTTTAATTTAAAAAGAGGAAGACAAATCTGTTCGCCAACAGTGCATAACCGAAACTGATCAGACATCTGTGTCATATATAGTAGTTCAGTTTTGGATATAGTGCATATCTATTCTCAGGAGGTTTTTGCCTTCTTTCTCATTGAGAAGTGAGCTCTTGGATAATGAGTCCTCACCCCTAATAGTTTTTTTAATAAAGACTCCTAACAGGGCCAGGCCTTTAACCAGGTCTTTGTACTTGCATTATAAATACTAGTCCTAACAGGGCAAAGGAAATTTAACAGGTTCATTATACTAGTGCAATATTTGTGGGTACTAATTCCCACCAGGGTTTTCCTCTAATCAAGGTTTCCCCATAATCATATCATGTGTTATGTGTTCTTGTGTTAAGCTTCAATTGATATATATTTTATTTATGTTTAAAGTTTCTGAAATAGAATAAATAGTTAAACATTGATTCACCCCCCCCCTCTTAGTGTTTCCAATAATTGGTATCAAAGCTCTGGTCCTCTGAAAGAAAGTTTAACCACTTGAGGAGATCATGGATTCAGCAAAAGTAAAACATCTGAAAAAGAATGTTGAAGCAGCCCTTGAAGATCTTGACAGATCTAAGAAATAAAATGAAGAACTAAAACTAAAGGTTGATGCCTCTCAAATGCTTATCAAGAAATTAAGGAAAGATCTGAAAGATTTCTCTACCAATGATTTGGGAAAAATGGTCAAGAAACTGAATGAAGAGAACATGTCCTTAACAGAAAAAATTGAAGATCTGAATGAACAACTTATAGATAGCTTAATAGCCATTGAAGAGAAGACCAAAGAAAGTAAACAGCTAGATGAAGAAATTATGCAAGATAATATGAAAATCTTGGAGTTGGAAAACATCAAGAATAAGATTGAATCTGAATTATCAGGAGCAAAAGACAAGATTGATAAAATACACACAAGTTCTAATCTAATTGAATCACAAATTTATGAACAGAAACTAAAAGGTGATACCACTGGTATGGGATACATTATAGCTCAAATTGAGATCTATTCACTACAAGAAAGAAATAAAGCTCAAACAGAATCTATAGAAGAAAAGAAAATTGAGAATCATGAAGAGACTAAAGTAGAACCACCAAAAGATAAGCACAAGGCTGTTAACCATAATTTATATGCCTATAACAAGCATGGACACCTGGAAAGAGATTGTAAGGATGTAAGACCCTTGAATGGTTACTGTTACTCCTATAATAATTTTGGTCATAGGGCTATTCATTGTAGGACAAATCAAAGAAATCAGTCACAAATGAACCAAAGGAATCAGACTCAATACAATCAGAGAAATCAATCTCAAAGAAACTTGCAGAACATTACATATTAGATATGTAATTACAATGGACACATAGCCAGGTAGTGCAGCTTGATGAATAACAACATCATACCTCCTATCATTTGTCACTCATGTGGAAAAGCTAGACACATCTCAAGATTTTGCAGGTCAAGAAAACAAGGTCAAGAGAATCCTAAAAAGTCTCTATTTGAAGAATCAAGAGAAGTTAAGTTTGTGCAAGCTAAAGCTAATTCAGATAAAATATGGGTTGAAGTAAAGAAGGATAATTAAGAGAACAAGGTAGTAGATGCATCCTCAGTGGACGTACCTTCTACTTCTAGAGAGTTGACCCTCATGGTCTTTAGGGGAGATATACTAGCCTGAACCCCTACATGGCTGGTATACTCACCTCTAAGTATGCGCCTATGGATTCATGTATATAATCACAAAATAAGGTTGTATGCATACACACATTGCCTTTACTTTGTTCAGAATAAATTTTTAAAATCTCTCTATAAACCGCTTTACGACAACAAGCATTAAATGCAATAAACCTTTATATAAATTGGTAAAAGATCTTTAAAAACCTCACTTTGCATTTGAGATTGAGCATTTAGAGATCACTTGAGTATAGATCATCAAAAAACTATAGGTTAAGGATTTAGTTGGTTTGTGAATGGATTAAAGAGTGTAACGGAACCCTAGCAGTCGCGTCATTTTAGAATAGTCATGAAACCCTACTTAATCAAGTTGCAAGTAAGTATGACAACCCCTATTGTATTTGACATTGCTAAAAGGAAGAGATTTGTCTTTAAGAAGCATCCATTCAAGTCTATATTAGATGATGTTGAAGGAGCATTCTCTAAGACTCCACTTGGAGTCATACATATAGAAGACATCTGCACTTATATATATTGCAAGAAGGAAATAGTTGGAGACAACAACATAGCAACCCTTATGAGTTCAATGATGAAACCAGACTATTCATTCAAGGATGAATACATGCATCTCACTGATAACCCTATCTTTGAGTATTATAACATGCATGAGTTCTATGAGCCAGAATGGATTAAGATATTACTAAGAAGGATATATGATGACCTATATTGGATTGGCAAGGTTCCTGTCTACATCACTGTAAACCTAATTCATGAAATGACTAGACTTCCTAAGACTAGACTAGTTCTTCATACTGGTAAGGATGTTAAGAAGCAGGTTGAATAAGTTTTCTTATCTAGAAGTGATAGGCGTGGCATGACTATTGATCCTATTAAGGAGAATGACATCAAACTACTCACTATGATACTTGGATACAAGTTTCAGCAGGCAAGCAAATAGAATATTCTATCCACAGCAACAGTTCTAGCAACAATAAGGATAGTGAGAGATAACACTTAGTACAATCTCTGTGAACTATTGCACACACAACTGATTGAGAACATTAAATCTATTAAGCATGATAAGAGCAAGATATTTATGTTTGGCTCTTTAATCATCTATTTGTACTTCCAAATTGTTGGTAAAGTTTCTAATCTTTACCTAGATAGGAGTAAACCTACTATGTCTCAGATTTCACTAAAAGCTACATCAGAGAGTAGTACAAAATATTCTATGGACATGGATATCAAAACATTCAGGATCAAGATGTAGAAGAGGTTTAGGATACCTAAGAAGGTAGTTGAGAAATACAAAGACACCATATGTTTCATGGTGGAAATTGACTTTACTTGCATGGAGGCAGTTGAACCTAGAACAAAATGGATTCACCCTCTCAGATATGAAGTTGAAGAACATGTTTTGGAAGGTTATGCACAAGTCCTCCTATCTATGCCCAAGGATCCCAATGAACCTATATGGGGTACTTATAGAGAAAAGACAAATCAAGTTGATTTTGTCTTATACAGTGCTGACAACAAAAGGAAGGCATCAAGGATTACCTCAAATATCCTAAAAGTTAATGGGGTTAGAAGACCTAGACAGAGCTAGGGAAGCTAAGATTGCCAAATAACTTGAGAAAACTCCCACAAAAGTGAAAATGGAAAAATCTGATGAAGGTACATCTACACCATCAACCACCATTGATCTAGAATCCTCTCCACCTTCTGTAACCCGTAAGTTAACCAGAAGGAAGAAGCAAGTTCCTACAAATCATCCATCCTCAAGAACTACAAGGAGAAAGGTAAAGAACACACAAGCCCCTCTTGAGGTAGGATTCAGGCCTAGTCTAATAGTCCTAAAGAACATAAATGTTAATGAAGGAAGATTATAATCTATC
Organism: Thuja plicata; assembly: GCA_018584345.1. Lineage (NCBI taxonomy): Eukaryota > Viridiplantae > Streptophyta > Pinopsida > Cupressales > Cupressaceae > Thuja > Thuja plicata. The sequence continues at coordinate 2,511,096 of MU223914.1, read as the reverse complement.
AAGAATGTCTATGAAAAATACCAAGAGATAGACAAAATAGAAATTCATTCTATGATCATCTCTCACATGATTAAGTTCAAAAGGATAGTATTGGAACTCAAAATAGTCATACTAGACAAGGTATAGAACATACTTTATGTATTAAAGAGGCAAGCAATTGAAGAACATATGAGGATAAGAGAAGAAACATTAGATAATCTTCTCCCTGTGTGCTCACATGATGAGAAATCCATTCTGTGGGATTTAGTAAAGCCTCACCTTAGAACCAAAACAAGATTTCTCCATATCATGAATAAGGAGTATGATCTGGTTGGTGAAGAGACTCAGAAAGCATTTGAGTGGGTATGTCTTGATAGACATATGTATCCATCAATAGCGCCTACAACAAAGGTAACTCAGTTCCTCCCAAATAGGTTACAGAACCAGTGATTCAAAATGCACCTAAGACAGGTCCACAAGTTTCGGCACCCTCAGTTTCAATAGCTTCTGACACAGTAAAGATTCAGGAGAAACTATAGTGATTGATGATATCAAGATATCCATGATTGCCTCTAACAATGATATGGACAAATTTTAAAAATCATTTGTAAGCATTGATAAGACAAAGGAGGTATGCACTGATGACACATCTTTACAACAAGATGAAGTTCCCTCTAAAGATTCAAAAGATTTGAATAGAGAAGAAGACAATCAAACTAGTGAGACACCAGTTATGGAGATCCCAGTAAAAATTAAATGTATGGATACTAGTCAGAATACTATATTAACACCATCCATTCAACAATCAACTTCATTGTTGTCAAGTTTAACTCCTGACTCAGCAAGTCTAGATGCATGGGGAAAAGAAGATTTGATCAAGATCAGTGTCCTAGCCATGGAAAAATCCAAAGAGAAACAAGTTATGAGAAACCCTCTCTTTTTGGAGTCAGTGAACATTTTGAATGACCTAGTGCCTGCAGAAAAGAAAGTGGCTAAATTTAGTTAGTTGATGATGTAGATAGCATCCTAACAAGCTTCAAAACATACTTTACAAGTTTAGTAGACTCAACTACTAGAATTGTAGGAGATGAGTATAAAAAGAAAAGATTGAATGAACTGGTAAAGAATTTCTCCTTAGATTTGAAGTCATTAAAGATTGGTTAGACAATATTGAAAGAGTTGGCATCAAAAGGCAGAAAGGTTATAGCAAACTGCATGGACATAGGCAAACTCACCTCTGAACATATCAAAAAGATACAAGAGGCAGATATCTTGGTTGATAACATAAGACAATCAATTGAAACATCATCCCAAGACATAAACATCTGCAACAATATCTATCAAGGTCAGATAGAAAATATAGAAAATGCTAAAATGGAGATCAATAAGATAAGGATCAGGCAGACTCAACTGAGAAATGCACTTGCCCCCTCCTTAGCAGTTCTAGATGAGAACATTAAATAGATTGATGCAACCATTGATACCTATCATCAAGGACCCATCATGGATCTGACAAAGATGGAAAAGCTTACATATGACTTATGCACCCACCTACAAACAATTGATGCACTCAAGGCATTCTGGTAGCAAGAGATGAAGAATCTGCAGATAGCCTATCCAAATGTATACATGGAGTAAGTATATAGAGACTTACAATTTTGACACCTTTGTCATTAATGTCAAAGGGGGAGTAAAGTACGTATGGGGAGTAGTGTATATATGCAAAGAAATATGATATAGTATATGTTAAAGGAAGATAATATACAGTTTTTGGTGTTAGACAATTTTGAGTAACTTGCCCACATTCCTTTGTTGCCATTAATGACAAAGGGGGAGATTATTGGAAAGTTGACTCCCTGGAAGTATATGAATTATTTTGTGTTTTCATTATTGAAACAAAGTCCTATGAAGTTTTGATAGAAAACTTTGTAGTGGAAATTGACTAAGTATAGAAGACAAGACAGAACAGAGATACACAGATGATCAGAGAAACAACGCACGTGCGTACGACTGATTCAGACTAAGATCATTCATAAATAATCTCTATGATATGTTTTTATGCTTACCCTATACACATATGGTATGGAATGTCAGTACAGATAAGTTACAAAAAGAACAAGTACACTAGAAGTTCAGAATACAGAGTATGTAGCCAACTTCAATTTTTGATTAGCATGTAATATTTTGTTGTGTAAAGGCTAAGCACCTATTGTAATAAGTTTGTAATCATGTATTGAGAATTAATGTAAACACACTTAAGCCAATTTTTTTGGAAGCATTGTGAATGTTGTTTTTGGGCTGACTAAGGTCTTGTTTATAGTCCCGTCTATTCAGGCATAGACATATATATATGCAATGTAAAGGTATATTACAAGTGTCAAAAAAATATTCAAAGTAGAGATATAAAAGAAAAATATAAATATGTCAGTATGACAAAGAGCCCTTAAAGAAGATAAGAGAATAAGCACATAATCGGAACTGATCAGACATCTGTTTCATATACAACAGTTCACTTTTGGATATAGTGCATATCTATTCTCAGGAGGTTGTAGCCTTCTTTCTCATTGAGAAGTGAGCTCTTGGATAGTGAGTCCTCATCCCTAATAGGGTTGTTTGTAAAGACTCCTAACAGGGCCAGGCCTTTAACCAGGTCTTTGTACTTTCATTGTAAAGACTGGTCCTAACAGGGCAAAGGAACTTTAACAGGTTCATTATACTAGTGCAATATTTGTGGGTACTGATTCCCACCAGGGTTTTCCTCTAATCAAGGTTTCCCCATAATCATATCATGTGTTATGTGTTCTTGTGTTAAGATTCAATTGATATATATTTGATTTATGTTTAAAGTTGTTGAAATAGAATAAATAGTTAAACACTAATTCACCCCCCCTCTCAGTGTCTCCAATAGTTGCATGATAGACCTTCCTGCAAACATGTCCGCAAAATTCAAACTTCTTCATACATCGGGCCTTGCAAATCCGATTCTCACATGTCCTCCATGATGACATTTCTTGGGACAAAGATGACCATGAATTAATTTTTCTTTGCATTTGCTGGTATGAAAGCTCATACTTCCATCGCCATACCTCCTTAAATCATGAGATTTGGTAACAACATGTCCAACATCGTCGGGATTTTTAAGATAGTATAGTGGTATTCCATTACCAACATACCCATTATCTATAAAATGCTTTATGATATCACTCCACACTAGAGAATTGTCTGAGACTAGCTTGACATTTCCAAAGATATACAAACCAATTCTAGCCCTGGAAAGGGCAACATAAGTTCTATTTGGAATGTTAAGAAATCCTATATTTTTTAATGTTTTAAAATTTAAATTAGGAATTCAATGTTTCTTACCAAATAAAACAATATGATATTTCTCTCTTGTCACTGGTCAAGAGTAAATTTGCTAAAAATTGAGCTCTGAGTTCTAGATCCTAACCTTGCTAGACTTTTCTCAAATACATATATTCCCTCAAAACATTGATCTAGATCTCTTTTAGTAAATAACTCTATGAGAATGAGACCAGAGGAATTTGAAATCTTATGAAGCAAAGCCTTTACAATTTGCAACCTGGTAAATGTTTTTCCAGTGCCATGAGGGCCCTGAATAATGGTCAATTTTTTGTTGAGCCCACGATTAATGGCCGCCTCCTAACTATCATCAAAAAAATCACATTTGCAGACTTGTTTCCAATCAAAATTACATTCAAGCTGAGTTGTTTTGGATTCTAGATTAACTAAATTCTCTATAAACTGAATATTGAATGAAAGACCAAATTTTACACCATCTTTACGTCCTCTCATCACCACATATTTAACAGAGTTATAAACCTAAAAATTAGAGGACCCTTTGTACTCAACAAACTCCCATTTTTTCTTGTAACTCCCTCTAATTTGCTTCACACACTCCCTATAAGCTTCAAGTAAACATTTTCTTATAACCCTAAACTGGGTGTGTAAATAATTGTATACATTCTCATATGGCTCTGCAGTTCTCTATTTATAGGAATACAAGACTCTCCATCTGCGTCATGATTTTGCAAGAGTTCCATGGTAGGAGGTAATATATGGGTTTCTTTGAAATATTTCCCCAGCATAAAAAATAAAATTGTTGGCCCCAATTCATTATCTCTACATTTACAAACATAAATAAAAATTCTATGTCAAAAACAAGTTTCAAATTTGCTGGTATTCACATGACAACTAACATTACTCATTACCATGGACTAAATGCAAATTCTATGCCAATGTGTCAAAATGGGTCATGTGGACTTCCTAGGGGTCCTAACACGTGATAAGGTGTACTAGGACCTCTAGGAAGTACCCATGACCCCTTTTGACACATTGGAACACTCAAGTGTGTCCCAAGGGTCCTACAACCTCTGGGACACACTTGAGTGATCCAATGTGTCAAAAGGGGTCATGGGGACTTNCTAATGCATGATAAGGTGTACTAGGACCCCTTAGGTCCCTTTGTGACCCCTGAGAACACATTGTAACACTCAATTGTGTCCTAGGGGGTCACAAAGGGACCTAAGGGGTCCTAATACACCTTCGTATGCATTAGGACCCCTAGGAAGTCCTCATGACCCCTTTCGACACATTTCAACACTAAATTGTGTCCCAAGGGGTCGTACAACCCCTTTGGACACACTTGAGTGTTCTAATGTGTTGCCAGGGGTTACAGGGGGACCTAAGGGGTCCTAGTACACTTTCTCAAGCGTTAGGACCCCTAGGAACCCTCTATGACCCCTTTGGAAAGCTTTTGGATGCCTTATACTGGTGTAATTAACCTATATATTAATATGTCCTATATAATATATATACTATACCTTATTTTATTATATATGTACAATAATATTTTATATATAATATATAATACATATCATATTGAATATATATTTTTTACTATATATATTATATCGTATCATATATATATATATATATATATATGCCAGTTAATGGGTGTGGGAGGGTTACTCCTCTTTCTAAGGAGGAGAAAGAATGTAGAAACACGTGGCAACCACCATCCCCCAGATGGATTAAGATTAACTTTGATGGTGCCTCGCAGAGCAATCCCGAAATAACTGAATTAGGCTACATAGCTCAGAATGACAAAGGAGAAATTTTGGCATTAGGGGCCAAAAGGATACAAGAAAGTACAAATAATGAGGTAGAATGCCTAGCTGTAGTTGAAGCTGTCCTAATGGCGAGAAAACTACGATTCAAGAAAGTGCATTTGGAGGGTGACTCCCTACTGGTGGTAAATGGCATTAAAAAGGGCCAGATGGACACATGGTATTTGAACACGCACATTAGAAGAATCAGGAGCATTCTGGTAGAGTTCAAAGATTTCAAAACCACACAAGTGCCGAGACTGGCCAATAACTTAGCAGACAAGCTTTCAAACTTAGGAGCTGATGGGTCGCTTGAGGAGAAATTTGAAATCTTTGAAGATTACACCTTGGAGATGATAGCCGAGAACCCTTGATTATAGAAATCATAGAGGAGGCTGATTTCCAAAATTTGGGCATGACTACATCACATTACCACCAATGTGGCTGGTTTACACACTCCCAAGTATTGAGTGCCGCCATGGGGAAATCTTTTACTTCCCCCAAATAAGCTTTACAATATGTGAATCCGAGTATGAACCTACGGGAGTAAAGAGTATTGATTGCCTTTTTGGCAAGTGGATGGAAACATCATCTATTTCTAGAGGCTTCGGCGGCAATTTTTACACACTAAATTTTGTTGTGACGAAGTCCAAGGACCAGAGTAGTGCGATGGAAGCTAACTTCTCTCTCTCAACTACAGGACAAATCCTAGCTTTTGACACTCCCATCACTTTGAATAGGCTGAGCCACATCTTCACTGGGGACAGTGATGATTTTTAGGAGGCTATCAGAGATATTCTTAGGGAACATTTCCTCCAGAAAGGATGGTGCCCGAGGACAAATCTAGATATATCATCTATTTTTGTGGCCCTCACCCTGATGGTGGCTGAATCTAAGGCTGAAGTTTGATGAGTGGTCAAGGAATGCATGGTGGTGAAGTGGATTTGTGGAGTGGAGGACATTATTGCCCGAGCGGAGGTGGGTCTCAGACTGCAAATGGAGGAGGAACCTTTCTGCATGATTGGGCATGGTAGTCATGGTCTGCAACCACTGGTGGTCTGGTCCACGACATGCCTGGAGGACATACAGCTGACACAGGCTTTGGGAGGATGTAAGGCACTGTTAGTGGCGCTGGATAAGGCCAAGGTGGAGATTACAAAGGTGGTGCCTGACAATGATAACTGGAAATGAAAGAAGATGGCCATTAATTCTTCGGTGAGTTTGGATGTAGATGGTCGACCCCTGATCCGTAGGCAATTGTCGGTCACTAGAAGGGAGGCTAAGGCCTCTGTAGCTAGGATCGCTAGAGAGGAAGTGGCTGTGGGGCTGAGTGGGGACACTAAAATAAACATACCAGTTGGTGCTCTTGTGGACAAGTATGGAGTGTTTGGGAATTTTTCCAGTGATGTGGTGACAAACTGGTTCTGTTAGACAATCTTAGTATTTTTGGGTCTCTATTGTTTCTGTGGGAGGTGTCCTGTTGATAGACCCCTCTATTTTTGGGTATTTTTTTAGTGATTCCATAGTTAAGTCTCTTTTTTGGAATGTATGGCAGTCATATTCTTGGGTATGGATAAGCCCCTTTTGAACAAGAATGTAATCATTTTTTCAATCAATATTATATCAAAATTACCGATCTATATATATATATTGTTGGAAATACAATAATGGGAAAGCAAGATACTGAGAGGGGGGGTGAATCAGATCTTCAAATTTAAACACTTAAAACAAACTGATCCACATTTATACATATATTAATCTAATGTAATCTCAAATAGCATCCACACAACGAAATAAATAACACATAACACAATAACTTGGTAACCCAGAAACCCAAATAGGTAAAAATGGGGTGGGGATGATACCCAAAAAATTCTCCACTACTGTAGTAATAAAGTGTACCTATTAAGGTTACAAATGTTTGATTACAAAATGTAATCTACCCTATTAAAGGTCTGCCCTGTTAAGAGCTTAAGATCATTACAATCTACCCTGTAAAAGGATTTGAAACTTATAATGAAGTAAGCACTCTGTTAGGAGATTTAAGAAAGGTCTACTAGAACCACTTTACTAAGAGATTTTCACTTGATACAGTGATTATAATGTCTCAAGTATTGATCCTTTGTTATGCACTCTAATGCTGATGATAGATCTCCTCCTTCTAGTACCTTCTATGATCTCATAATCTGATATAACTTTACTCTGTTGTTCACTGTGTTGTCACTTTGCTTGATCTCTACTTATTAACAAAATAACCCTCTGTGCATTATACTTCTGAAATGCAGTCACTAGACAATTCATCTATTCTCTTTTTGCTCACTTACAAAATAGGGTTTAGAAGCAATCTAATATACCTGGTCAAATATGATAGTGAGATCTAGATCAATGATCAAGATCCAATACCCATACCTTGATGGTAAAACAATTAATGTTTACAATGAGTCATGCATAGGATAAAAAAATTAAATGCATAACTAACTCCATATAAGAATATTAAATGCATACATAAGTCGGCCCAAAAAGCTTATATAAGTCAGCTGGATCACTTATCCTTGAAGTTTGTATCATTCTAGACATGTATACAAAAATTGTCTTGCTCGACACTTGACTGTCTGTCACTCAGAACTTAATATCTCTTTATCCTTCTCGGCTCGGCAATGTAACTCAGCTCGACAATGTAACTAGGCAAACTAAAAACTGCTCGGCAATGTTGCTCGGCCTTGCATAGTTTTAGCTCCGCCACAGTGATAACCAACTAAAACTGCCTAGGTGAATGACTAAGTGTTGGTCACTAATCATCAACAGAACTTAGAGATTAACAATCTCCCCCTTTGATATTAGTGGCAAAAACACTTATCATTACTTCCATTCATTTCATCAAAATATTGCCTAAGTACACTAAGTAATCCCCCTAGGAATATACTCAGAAATAATATACAAGTTTACATGCCTTCAAAAATTATATACAAGTGTACCTATACTGTATAGATATATCATTTTGTATCCTTTCATACTTCCTTACTGATTTCATTTCTAACTTCCCCCTTATTTTTGTCACTGATTTCTGGTGGGGTTAAGTTGTACTTATCTAGAAATTTTTTATGAAGCTACAAGGTGGATTCAAATGTAGTATCCTAGCTTTCCTTTGCAATCTTCATAACTTCCAATTTGATTTCTAGCTCGGTAGCTAGACTCACTAAACTCTCTACAGTCGATACATTTGCACTGCTCTATGATAACTCCTTTGCTTTTGAAAGTTCCTTATGTATTACCTCCAAGTGAGGCAACAGGCTTGTCTGAATAGTTATCAATTTGGCCCTTATTCAACCATCTTCAGCCATAAGTTCGGCTATTCTCCTTTGTGCATTTATCAACTTATTAAGATGTAAAGAACTAGAAGTAGTATCTTTACCTAAAGTAGTACCAGTTGATCTCAAATCTAACTGTAGCTTCTCAACAAGTTGTAGATTAT
>MU223914.1:2483714-2496037 GCA_018584345.1 Thuja plicata | reverse complement strand
TAATATATATTTTTTGATATATAATATATCATATGAGGGATAGAGAAATGGGAGGGAGAAAGGGGTTGGAAAAAAATTAAGAGGGAGAAAGGGGAGGGAAAATTTAAAAATCAAAATTCTGCCGGCATTTTCGGGTACCCAAAAATATCGGGTACCTGATTAGGCTCGGTATTTCTTTGTGCACCAAACCTACATGGTCAACTATACAAATGTCACAAAATTGTTTTTTCCCCTATTTCTCTGAGTTCTAGACTTCGACCATGTAGCTAACAAATTTTTTTTCACTCAAATTTGATGAAATGAAAAGGTTATCTTAAGGAGATTATCAGCTTTCTATCGATATAATTGCTATCAAAATTTATATTCAGTAAGTAATTATTTGTTATTTTGTAATTGAGTTACCTCTAAAGTGTTGATTTATATACTAATTGAAAAATGGCTATAACTTTCAGACAATATAACATTTTTGAAATCCAAAAAATGCGTCACATTCTACACTTGCCTACTATAAGGGAATTTTTTTGAATTTTGAATTTTGTAAAGTTTTCAATGAGTTAAGGTGGTCAGACACTGAAGTTTTTTTATTCTAAAAATGTTTTAGCAGAAAATTCATAATTAATTTTTTTTTGGAATAAAATTACAAAAAAATATGCGTCACATCCGGGCATGAGTCTGCTACTTATATTTTAAATCTTATAATAAAATATTATCATTTGCTTATGATTAAGGTGGTAAGACATACACCTACTTATTTTTTTCTAGAAATTTTTGTACTGCTACATTGAAATCTATACTTTTCACCAGTCATATTAACTTTTTTTCAAAAAATGCCTAGTAGTTTAGAAACTACATTTAATTTTCTACAGATTCTATTCTTACAACTTTTTGATATTAGGTTGATAGCTAGTTTAAATTTTCACATCAAGTTGACTAACCCTGATTTGTTGATTTTTCATTGTCACTTAAGGGCATAGTTTGGCCCCTCGTGATCTTGCACATACCCTATTATCAATTGGTGATTTTTTATGTCTTCCAAGTTACTCCATGATGTATATTCCAAGACAAGGATTCACAAGGACGGGGGGAATAACCTTTTCTTGGTTTTCTGCATATGGTGATTGTTTTAATGATCCTATAATTTTGACCTAACTTGAATGTTTATGGTAAGAGCTGCTAACATGAGTGGATAGCTGCATATATCTCGATCCTTGTTCTGTATAAACTACGATGAGGTTGAACCAATTTTCTTGTATGTTTCTACATCAAATTCTAAGTAAGGTGTACTAAACATTATGTACCCAAGGATATGAATATTGAAGGTCATTGTAGGTCACATATCTTACATTACACATGGATAGAAGATGATTCTTAAAAACAAAAGGAGATAACTGACTAGTCATCCTGGCCTCTATGCCTAGATGCTTAGGTTTATTTTTTGAGATTACATCCAATACACATAGTTTTCATAGTTTCATGATATCTTGTGGGTATTAGTGACAGTTGTACTATCTGATGATGCCTATTACAAAAGTGCCCAATGATGATAAAATAATACAATGTCTACAAATCAATGACAATCCTAAGAGTCTGCATGTAGATGCATTTATAGATTGCATGATTCATTTTATGAACATCATAAGGATTTGAGCTCAAAATAATTTCCTGGTTCATCCGAAATCCAAGTTAACTACATAATCTATATTACTGATAAACATGTCGTTGCATATACATGGCATACATTCTACATTCATAAATGAGAAAGAGAGAATACAAAAACAAAGAATTCAAGCATTGCATTTCTTTTACATCCTAAGTGCATCCATACATATATTTGCATAAAGAAAATCCCAAAAACATACATCTGCATATTCATCTAGAATCATTCAAAACACATTTATATATCAGTAATAAATCAAAGAACATAAATGATGTTATCACATGAATTTATTCTAAATGATCAAAAGACCAAGTACATAATCACATGTGCATTAATCTAAACATCACATGAGCTATTTAGGAGCTCCGGAACTCCTCCCAAATGACCAAAATTCAATTTTGTTCCTTTCTGATCAATCGGGAACAAAATTGAATGATCAGACGATGTTTTCAATAACATGCTACACATTTTATGACAGTCTCACAAAAATGCAGAATTGTTATACATGTTCCGAAAATGATTTGCAGGCTTTACGCAATCAGTTTTTTGGGTTCTCTATCATTGAATTGCACATTATTCATCAAAATCTTGGTCCTACATCATTTTATCAAACTCAAAAATTACATTTTCATGCAGTTAACTTGGTAAAATTATGTTTTCTCTTAACACACCTTCGCTTCTTCAATTATTCTAATTGATTTTTTCTCAATCCAATCGATTAGTTCAAGTGTTATATCATTCTACAGAGGGATTTTATTCTTTTTCCTTCAATTTCATTCCCAAGGGGGCATTGTCACACTTAGATAATTCAAATTCTTGCTCAAAAACCATTTAAATGAATTCATCATCAAAATACTAGGTGCATCGTAGTTTCCTTTGATCAAGTCAGGACTGTTGGGTAGAAGGCTTTGGTGCTCACAAGCAGCATATCTATGTCTACATATTATCAGATCTTTATTAAGCTCCTAACAGCTTTGTACTGACCTTCATTTGATCAATTTTGGATTCAATATTATCAATTCTCATTTGATCAAGTTCAGAATTAATACCTCAGAGCTCCTAGTAGCTTTGTACTAACCTTCGTTCGATCAAGTTCAAAGTTAGTATTATCAATTCTCATACAATCAAGTTCAAAATTGGTATCTTTAAGATCTTTGTTTTATTTACCTTTGTTCAATCAATTTGAAAGTCAATACTATCAGTCTTAGTTCAATCAAGTGGGAGACTGATCTCATCAGACATTTCATTCAATCAAGTGCGGAATTCTCAAACTTTTTCAAGTCAACATCAAACATTCTTTGAATCAATGTGCTTCTCGCACATCAATTAAAAGAAGGAAAAATGTAACCACCCTAATTTGGCCTGCTCTGACCAGTGATCCTATTTTTCCTAAGTGTGATCATACCCCTAATTATGTCAAGATAATTCTTCAATTAATTGGCATAATTCATTTAGATCAAATTTAATCTCCTAGTGATCTTATCACTAATTTAGATTAATTGCTTTAGCCAATTAAATCAAATCAAATCAATTAAATCAAAAGAATTAAATACGTGGCTACAGTAATTAAATAAAAGGAATTAAATAAAATCCTAATTACAACTCCTCACTCACAAAATGGAAAGTCAATCCATTAGCCAATGAGAGTTAAATAACTTGGATCACCAAAGATTCAATCTCCACCTCTCTTTATAAATCAATCCTGACCTCTCATTCCTCAAATTATTCTATAAAAGGAATAAATTTTGAGCTCAATGGGCCCCTAATTTTAGTATTTCATTTGCATCCTTATGATGTCCTAATTTATAAGTGCATTCTTAGTTCATATTTGCATAGTAATTACATAATCTTTCATTTGAGAACTCTAAAATGAACTTTGTTTGAGCATTTTAGCTTGCATTCTTTAAATCTTCCATTCTAAGCATGATGTTGTCACTGATTTATACATAATCTGAGGGAAAATTATAGCATATTTCATACTCTTCTTAGATAGGGAGCAATATGTCAATTTTAGTGATGTATATGTGCTTTTCCTTAGTTATTTCATGTTTATCTCACTAATACAATGACATATTGAAGTGTTGTGTTGCAGCTAGCAGGTCCACAAAATATACACAGTGCATTCTTCTTGGATAAGAGATTAATCTCTTCGACAAGTAAGAAGTAGGATTGTATTTCACAATTTACTGCTAAGGCTGAGTATTTTTTTGCTGCTATTAATTGCACTCAAGTTAATTGGATGAAGAAAATACTGAAGGATTTATAGATAAACATTGATGAACCTATTGTAATTTACTGTGATAACTTGAGTGCTATAAATATTTCAAATAACCTTGTGCAACATTCAAAGACAAAGCATATTTCTATTAAGTATCATTTCTTGAGGGATAAAGCTAGTGACAAGGAAGTAGAATTGGAGTATGTGTCTACTAAGGAACATATTGTTGATATCTTTACAAATCCTTTGCTGAAGGATACATTTGAATATCTTGAATATTCATGACATTATAAAAATATTATTCTCTAGATTGATGAGTTGGGGATTACTCCTTAGGTAGAGCAGTCTTGTGGGACTTATGGGTTGATACTATAAAGTTTAAACAACCTTTTGAGGCAAGTTTAGTTCTTTTGAAATATTTGGTCCTTTTTCATTGATGTCAAAGGGGGAGAAGATTGTATGAAAAACAAGTTGTGTTGAGATTTTTTTTGCTGGATATTCAGAGTGATCAGATGGATATATTATCTCTTAGTGTCTTTGTGCATTGATAATTTTTACTTCATATGTTGCCATTAATGCCAAAGGGGGAGATTGTTGGAATATTGTTGTGCATGTCAGATATTGTTGATTAGACCTTTTCTATGTGTTCTAACATTAATGTTTTGTCATTGACGTCAACAAACTATTGTTGTTTCAGATAGTGTGTTGTTTTTAGTTCAAAGGATTTCAGTTTTCTAGGTGATATGTTGTTGAACTTGTGTTATGATCATATGTAATGGTTTAGATATGTTTTTAGTTTATTCTATTAAACTTACAAAGCTTCACATGACATTTGGAGTGAGTTATGATTGATTTATCAGGTACCAATATTTCAATGTTCATGTTGTTCAAGATGTTTCATAGGTCGAGTCTTTTCCTTGATATGGATCAGTTTGGCTGTTTCAATGGATGAAAAGCTGGTGGATTCTTTTAGAGTTAATTTTGTCTCCTCAGCTACTGTTATTCATGATTTAGAGTTTGAAAAGCTATCTTTTTGGTGTAACACATTTTAGTGTTCAATGTTCATGATGAACAATACGTAGATGAGTTTAGATTTCAAGGTTGAGATTTTTGAGTGGTTATTCATGCTACTTGATGGTGTTCTTGGATCATGTTATGACCGTTTTGTTGGTTATTATTGACCGAGGTGATCACATTTGGTGATTTGTTGTGCATGTTGGTGTTTCTTCATTTAGCACTAGTAGAATTGGCACCTATTTTTGACAAACAATTGGTCAAATTTTCTACCAAGATTGGTGGAATGATCAAAAAATGGTCTTGTCACTATTTTTATAGTCAAAATTTTGACACATCATTGTTAAGGTTGAATGTTCTATGCCAATCTTGGTCGAAATTGACTTTTGCAATTTCCAAGTTTATGCATCGAACATTCGACCAATGTCAGTCGAAATGTTTGGCCCATCTAACTAGGATGCCAAAACCATGATGCTAAATTTCAACACAGCATGGTTGATATGTAGACCAGTATTGGTGAGGGTTTCAACCAAAGTGTGTCAAAATTTCAACCAATATGGAATGTTAAAAAAAAACACCTGAAGATAAATATCCAAAGTAATCACCAACGACATCCTGGTCGGTGATTAGTATAGATATTTATCTTCAAGTGTTACTTTGCATTAATATATATTATTACATGACTTATTATTGTAATCCCCCTATGAATTACACATCTAGAAAATGAAACTATAAGGTGTATTACAATGTTCAAACAACCAACATGACTTTCAACTACATACCTAAATTTCACTTTCTTGCCTGTGTATCATATTCTCCTTGCCTCTCTATTTCTTGGACATGTATATACGGATACACAACTAGATGAATGATATAAAATTCATAGTTTATTACATACAAGATCGTAAGATAAGATACATCAATAACTTAGCTAAATCAATCATAAGGTATTTAAAAATAGTTTCGTAAAGAGATGCAAAATATGTAAAATATTGGTAAGGGGTGGAAAGATCAAGGAAGAACTCAAAAGTACAAGACCTAAGGGCCAAACCTAATGCCTCAGGGGCTCTTCATAGATGGCCTTGCCTACGTAATTCACAGAGACATCATAGTTTAGGTTTAACTTTAAAACCAGCCTTTTAAAGGATGGTAGAACTTTTAAACCCATTTAAGTTTCTTGTTTATAATTTGGATCCATATAAACATGTCAAACTTGTAGCAATTTAGAATATTGTACACCAGATTTTAAACATAAAATAGATAAAGAAAGTAAAATGAAATAAATAAATGTAGATGACACATAAGTCACATAATACATATGCTAAAGATTGCACAGTAGGCAATAAACAATTAGAGCTATATACAACTAAATACAACATGACATGGTAGTAATGAATAACCCACCCTTGAAGAGAGAGATATGGTACTTTTTCAATGTAGAAAGTGGAAGTTGTTATTGGTCAATCTAGATCAATTGGGTCCACTGCAACCTCATGAGATTGAGATTGTGTTAAGGCTATGATAAGGAACACACACATCTCTGTAGTAAGATAGAGCATCTATTATCCCTTGGAAATTCTTATCAAGTAGCAATGGTAGGATATCATATTTATGTCCTGAAGCTTCTTTATACAAAGGGTATCAATGGTATTTCTCTCTTCACTGAAATCAAGGGTATAGAAGATGCTTTGCATCGTTTGGCTATACCACTCAATTTATATACCCAATGGACACAAAGCAAACTTCTACACCCCTTATTCGATTGAAGATAAAGGATAGTGATCCCCTTTTGATAAAGAGTATTCAAGAAATATAGATGTTATCATACCGTTTCTACTTGATAAGCATTCCCAAGGGAGAAAGAGAAACCAATGATTAGTAGTCGACATTGAGAAGACCTAAAACAAAGTAATAATAATGAAAATAATGAATAAGTATGCCAACATAATGAATAAGTGGGAAAATACATTGATCCAATAACAACAAATACATTACAACATTACATGATTTATTATTGTAAGCCCCCTCTGGCTTATGCATCTAGAAAATGAAACTATAAAGCTTATTACGATGTTCAAATAACCAACATGACTTGCAACTGCATACCTAAATTTCACTTTCTTGCTTGTGTATCATATTCTCCTTGCCTCTCTATTTCTGACACCTGTATATACGGCTACACAACTAGATGCATGATACAAAATTCATATTTTATTACATACAAGATCGTAAGATAAGCTATATCAATAACTTAGCTAAATCAATCATAAGGTATTTAAAACTAGTTTCGTAAAGAGATGCAAACTATGTAAAATATTGGTAAGGAGGGGTGGCAATATCAAGGAAGAACTCAAAAGTACAAGACCTAAGGGCTAGACCTAATGCCTCAGGGGATCATCATAGATGACCTTGCCTATGTAACTCACAAAGACATCATAGTTCAGGTTTAACTTTAAAACCAGTCTTTTAAAGGATGGTAGAAGTGGTATCAAGCCTCTTTATCCAAAGGGTATCAATGGCATTTCTCTTTTCACTGAAATTGAGGGTGCAGAAGTTGATCTGCATCATTTGGGTATAGCACTCAATTTCTATACTAAATTGATGCAGAGTAACCTTCTGCACCCCTTATTGGATTGAAGATAGAGGAAATTGATCCCCTTTTGATAAAGAGTCTTCAAGAAAGATAGATGGTATCCTACCGTTTCTACCTAAAAATAATTACCAAGGGAAAAAGAGACCACAATTGTACCATTGAATTTTTTCCCATCTGGGCCTTCTAACACCATATGTAATGTGATGTGTTTATAGAAGAGCTCATACAAACTTGTCTAGTAATCATATTGTGTTGAAGGTGGCACCTGATGCTTCCGCAACAAATACAAACATTACATTTTGCATCATTGCCTAATGTCATTAAAGCAACATTAGACTCCACCTTCATCACAATATGATCACTAAATAGGTTTTTATATCTTCTAGTTTTAAGTTGGGTTGTTTTCGTTCTTGTTTTATGAAGTTGGGTGATCCTTGCCAATGTCTCCGGAGTTGAATCCAGTATGCTCCTGTATGATCCAGAACCTTCAAGGAAGGAAAAGATGGGGTTAGATCCAAAGGATCTAAGCAATGCCTGGCACCCTATTACTGATCCTCATATACAATTATGTATGTGCATAGTCAAGCCATACACTTCTAAAAGGAGCAAGGATGAAATTTACAAAAATCCATCCAAGATATAGAAAATCATAACAAAGTCATAAACAACAATAAGTTCATGAGTTTATCAAAATATGTCCAACATATATACATGAAATTCTAAAAAAAATTTAGTATCTACAATAGCCGTGTGTTAATCACATTTATGCATATCATCCCAACAAACTAGTGCACAAACTACACAAAGAAGGCATCGGAAAAACATGATTTTTGCTTTCGCCATTGAAGCAATCTCGGTGGCACTAGTTGCCTCTCGAGCCTTACACAAGTTGCACTCATTTCCTACATCAGGTATAGACATAGATGGGGTAGATGTAAATGTGGTTTCATTGACCCACCAAAAGTGTTGACATCCACTATTTCCCTACAATACCAAATCTACATCAGTTCTTCCTAAAATGATTGCTTGTCACATTACTTTTAAACATAAAATATAATTCTATATCCAGACCTTTTTTGTATTTGGGAAAACCCAAAATTGATGCCCAGGATTACTTGTTGTGTGTGACGTCTTCAACACACAATGGCCAAAACCACATTGACACATAGGCACATTGACCAAAGTCATCGACGCTATATCAATAAATATTGCACTTTTATTCCAACATATCATTTTGTTTAGTTGATTATTTTGTTCATTCATACTAATTATAAATGCAATAAAAATCATCATACTAATGTCAGCCATGACAAATATATACACTCAATGAGGTCCACCTAAGGAGATAAAGGGGGCCCAAATGCATGACTACATGTTTCCCACAAATAATTTAATCAAAGCACAAGCACTTCAACACTACTCCAAATTTGGCGCTAGATGTAATGTGTAGCCAAGCATAGGAACACATTAACCAGTCAGCCCAAAGATAACATTTGATGCACATAAATCCATGAAAATAGTAAAAAACCATGAAAATATTCATATCAACCTCTTAACTCTTCCTCAAAAATATATTTAAACTAATAATTCATAAATCAAATCACTATAATCAACTAATTTGTCCAAAGACCAACATAGACTACAATATCACACTCTAAACGACACAAATTCACTTGCAGAGAAAACCAACATAAGATATTTGAACTCAAACACTGCACAAACATTGGGAATATTATTTTAGAATGTAAGAAGCACAACACTTTTCATCTATCAAGGATGGATAGTGAAATGAAGAAGATACTAGTAAATGGGATTCACCTAAAGCACTATTTCTAAGGTATGATCAAGCTTTGTACATATAAAATAAATTTTTAGATGGTAAATAAGTGCTACGAAACAATAGATTAGTTGCATTTTTCATTTCCCTAATTGGTGGTTACATGTTTAGTTTGTTATTTCTAAGTTTTGGTAGAGTTGCAGGTGAGATGTAGCTAGTATACTGAACTAAGTTGTTGTTTCTCTCTTCTAGTTCATCAAGTAGTATATATGAATCATGGTAGTGAGTCTATTTGTTCACTATCAAAAATCATACACATGTATCAGATGAATTAGAATAGGTTTCCGTCTAAAAGTGTGTTGTAATAGTTAATAGGAATGTCTTTTGAAAAGTTTTATGAACTATTAATGAATTTGTGCCCAAAGGATAGTATAGGTAGCTGGTTAGATATTCTTAGTAGGAAAGCATCACATAGATGTTACTAGAAATGTTACCCTTTTTATTTTCAATCTTAAAAAAGTGAAGATGGCTAGGTTTTATAGTTTTAAGGGGTCCTTATTCAAAACTTTTTTAATCAGGTCAAGGTGTCTATCCCTGCATCAGACATGCCATTGTAGTCCAACCAGGGAGATATAAACATTATTCATAATAGTGAATCTTTATGATTCACTATTAAAAAATTTCGTCAATGGGACTATGGTGATATGGGTGATGTAGTCACCCTGACATAATTAGCAAGATTCCAAAATAAAGACTCGCAAAGACAGTGCTACATATAGCTACGAGATCAATAAATACAAATCTGAGAGGTATAGAGAATCAATAAGTGCATGAAATATTTTCAAATTTCAAAGGACAAAAAGTATCCATCAAGGGTGTCCTTTCTTCCAAGTTACATAAATTCATTCAATGATATTTTTTTTTAAGAAATCTCATGTACATTATTTAGGATAGTGGCAAAGTTTAGATCAAATGTCAACATTAAGGCACTATTTTCAACATTTCAATGATAGTAAGGAAGAAGAAAGAAGAATATTCATTTATAGATAAATCACAGTCATATGTTTGAGGAAAAATGATTCTTAGGTTAGTTTACAGAGTGAGAAATGGTAGTGATGTAAATCTATAGAATGTTGTTGCAATGAACAAAATAAAGTGAAAATGAACCATCTCTTACTAAACACACTACTAATAGAATGAGAAACAAAAAAGAAAATTTCATACATATACAGTTAATAACATGCTACAATTCAAAGGATAGAAACAAAACATACTCTCAAATGTATCAAGATAGTACTATTATGAAGGAACATATACATGACCAAAAACCATGAAAATCTCAATAGCGTATTTAAACCTAGATGCTACTTCATGCTAGATAACATTCATGTATCAAGAACATAAAAATTTAAATTATACATTAAATATGGCTATTTTCACCATGTTTGGATCAGCATGATAGAAAAGATATTACAACTACAAAAGTGCTAGATCCAATAACAACAAATACATTACAACATTACATGATTTATTATTGTAATCCCCCTCTGACTTACGCATCTTGAAAATAAAACTATAAAGCTTATTACAATGTTCAAATAACCAACAAGACTTGCAATTGCATACCTAAATTTTACTTTCTTGCCTATGTATCATATTCTCCTTACCTCTCTATTTCCCGCACCTGTATATATGGCTACACAACTAGATGCATGATATAAAATTCATAGATTATTACATACATGATTGTAAGATAAGCTACATCAATAACTTAGCTAAATCAATCATAAGGTATCTCCATAAAGTGTCTCCATCGGCTGCCACCCACTTAGGTGAACAAGGATGAGATCCTAATTATATTCTACCTACAAACAGGTTATACGTAGACCTCCTCATAAGGTTACCCACCCAATGGTTTGTAACTACGATGGAGAACCAATTATTGTAAGATATTAAGGTCAATCATATTTAGGTTTACATAAGTCACATGATACATATGCTAAAGATAGGACTGTAATCTTAAAGAAGATATAATGGAGCCACCATTTTTCAAATAAGTGATATCTGAGTATGTATCAAAAAAAACATTTACAAATAAGAGTATTCCAGAAATCATGTCTACATTTGATCTAAAGATGACCAAGTTTGTTGACAAAAATGCCAACTCCAAAGAAGTAGTCTATCATAACATTCCTATCGTCATAAGTGAAAAAATCTTCATTGTGACCATGGAAGATACTCATAGCAGCATAGTCATCATTAGCACAAGATAGATTGAACACCTCCCACACCTCCACCATTTTATTTTCAAAGCCAGATATATTATCAAAAATTGAGCCAAGTTTGCCAGAGATAATGTTTGGATTGATGGTCTAAATCCCTTGCGCAACTTTTTCTAAATTGTCGTAATCAATCACATGCTTAACCACCTTCAAGACCTATTCTAACCAATCAGTAACTTCAAAGAGAGTAGACAAAACTATTTTATGTATCACCCCATCGTGTACATGCGAGCCAACAATATTATGTTTCAGAAGGTAGACAATAGCATGTTTGATGTCATGATTATGGACATTAAATAATATGGAGCACTATTCTTCCAAGGACTTCAAATGACAACATTCAATACCAAATTTTCTATCCATTGAGAAGACCTAAAACAAAGTAACAATAATGAAAATAATGAATAAGTATGCCAACATAATGAATAAGTGGGAAAAATACATAATGAATAAGTATGCCAACATAATAAAGAAGTGGGCAGAATGTAAGAAGCACAGCACTTTTCATCTATCAAGGATGGATAGTGAAATGAAGAAGATACTAGTAAATAAGATTCACCTCAAGCACTAATTATAAGGTATGATCAATATTTGTACATATAAAAGAAATTTTTATATGGTAAATAAGTGATACTAAACAATAGATTAGTTGCAATTTTCATTTCCCTAAGTGTTGGTTACATGTTTAGTTTGTTATTTCTAAGTTTTGGTAGAGCTGGAGGTGAGATGTAGCTAGTATAATGAACTATAGTTGGATGAGTTAGGCATCCATCATATGAAGA
>MU223914.1:2470893-2482430 GCA_018584345.1 Thuja plicata | reverse complement strand
ATTAGATAATTCTAGGATGTAAGTGAAACTAATAACTAATACAACATATATTATAAGTTCCTCATAGAGATCAAGTACTATTGTGTCTTAACATTAAACTTATGCAGTCATATAAATTGTAGAAAAGCAATTTGAAAGTAATTTTGTAAGAATTCCATCATTATCCTATGAAGAACAATTAAATTTATGGAAAGCATTTAATAGACATAATCAAAATAAAATTTGAAAATCCTTAGAGAAATCATAATAGAAGTTGTCAAATAAGATGAGCTCCAGTGGTAAAATAAAACATTCAAGTATTGGGTGAATTGGTTGAGGAGATACCCCTTGTCCACATCAAAGGTCAGTCCACAAGGGGATAATAACAAATGAAAAAGAATACAAAGTAGAATTTGGTTGTGTTTCTCAGACTTTCCTTCCTGGGTAATTCTTCTATCAATCTCTACATCCTGCAGTCAAATTTGGAATATAAAACACGAAACTTTGAGAGCCTTAAAAACATTAAAAAGTGAAGTACAACTCTGCTTATTGGTATTCCTAAGTAGGTCTCTATATACAAGCCTATGTAGGAAGGAAAATAATCATGTAAGCACTGAGAGAAAGATGTACACTGAGACTTCAAGGCTATCCATGACATGAACTAAGACCGGGACACATGACATGATAAGGATACCAAAGAAATACAAAAAACTAATCATTTGATAATTTTAGCCCAAGGCACTATGAAATGGGAATCAAAATGAGTAAAATAGAAATAAAAATGATGGAGATGCAATCCTAAGAAAGGATGATTACACATAGGAAAAAAAAAAGGGTTAGCTATGATATTCAAAGAGGCATGGTAAGTTAGCATGTAATCTAGATCCTAAACAATATCAGATCATCCTATTGATGATATTTTTCTTTTTTGGTCCTTGCTCTTCTATCTTAGCCGAGAGGAAATTGCCCAATATCAGATCATCCTATTGATGATATTTTTCTTTTTTGGTCATTTATCTTCTTCTTAGTTGCATTTGGGATCACTCTTTCTAAATATGGAAAAATTATGGGAGTACTTCTAAAGAGAGAATTTGGTGCCCATGGGTGCCAATTTAGGTGAGTATGAGAAAAGGTAATTTTCCAGAAGATAGGATTTGCAAAAATGGAAAAGGAAGGATTCAAGAAATAAAAAAAAATTGAAATCTAGGAAGGCCCCACAAAGGGGAAGAAGAAAACAATGATGATCAATTCTCTCCATAAATTAATAAGTTGCAATCTTACTGATTTGTCTGGTCATGACAACACTAGATATCATAGAGCCACAAATAGATGGAAACTTTCACCTATTTGAAAAATAAGCACACCATGAAAATTTTTTCTAAGGGATACTTAACCGATAAAAATAATTAAGTGGTTTTATGACTTACTATGTGGTTTACACATTACACAAATACTAAGGGATACTTCCATTAGTATGACATATCTGCACCTGTTGATTATGACTTTAATCATAGCTATGTTTTTTATATAGAAGTTTGAATGAAGCTTGGCCTTAGTGTGTTACCACTTGGGTGACTCTCTTGGGTGATTACTTTTTTCCACACGGAAGACCCTGCATAAAAATAAAAATGGGCATTTCTATCACTTTTATCTTATACCAAGGATCTCTTAGGAAAGTGGAGAGGATACTTCATGTAGCAGTAGGCCCATCCGATGATGTGCAAGCACACTAAATAATTGAGACATAGTTTATTAACCTTTAGAAAATAAATGTTCTCTATTCTAATCAAAGAAACCATAATGTTTTAAGAACATAATCAAACAAATGCATAATTTTTTGAGAACATAATTTCTTCATCAAGTGTCCTGCAAGAAAATCAATAGTAGTTTCAATGAAATATCTTTATCCCACAATTTCCAAGGTTCTACACAAATCATCAGTAACATAGAAATACTCTTTTCTACAAGAAATCAAAAAATTGAAAACATAGAAATGACACTTTCAAACAAAATCATGTTTTTACCAGCCAAGTGCACAAGAGATCAACCAAGAGACCAATAACTCATCCAAGTGTAGTTTTGGTACCCAAGTGCACAAAAAACTACACCAAGTGTGTAGATAGTCAATCAAATGCATAGTAGGACTATTCAAGTGTGCAAAATTACAACCAAGTGTCCAACAATAGAGACATAAAGCATAATTGCTACTCTAATAAGAAGATTTGAGACACAATTTTACTATACTCTTAGCAAATGTATATAATAAAAAATAATAAAATATTACAAGATTTACAAATACACACACAAATCATGCTCACTAGATTAGGCCAACCAATTTGCACATTCCTTCCCTAATCATCTTTCCTAATATTTTTAGGTCACTTTTCAAAAGTCTTTAGTAGCCTTTACTCTTCTAAGGGATCAAATTCTTCATAATCTTGTATTGAGAAAATAAATTAAAAAATGGGATCATCTAGCCTTCAAGATATTTTATAAGTTTCTCTTCCCTATAGTTTAGGATAGAAATTTGAATCTCAAGCAGGAAGACATCCAATAAAGTTGTGGGCATCCAACCATACCAGACACATTAATGGATTTGAACAATACCACCAATACAATTTGTTTCCTACTTCTGGACAACACCCACTTGACATATTTTAATGCAAATTTCAGGTTGGATGCACAGGTAACAAACAAAATGAACTAAATAAAGGCTAGACAGTTGACTTTCCCTGTTGATGTGATATAGTTAGTTGGCCCCATGTCACATAGTACAAAGTGATATACAGCCTACCCCCCATAAAAACATCACAACCAAAATTATGAGCATTTGTCTGATGGGGTCATCCTAAACAACTTGGATGGGTCACTAAACTATGAATTCTCTCGTCTTCAAAAAATCTTTTTTTAGGGTTCCATCTGATAGTTTAGATTAAGTAAATTTAAAGTGGTGTTTTTTCACTGTAATTGTGAATTCCCTAATGTCTTCTAAAAATATTTTTTGGGGTTCCATCTCAGAGTTTAGTTTAGGTAAATTTGAAGTGGTATCTTTGTAGTCTATCTCAGCCTATGTATTGTACCATTTCCAAGTGTCATATAGCCCAGATATTTATAGCCAAATGTCAGCCCTATGAATGTTACCATCACCCTACACCTCTGCATATTTTAGGATACTAGAGAAAAAATTCCATTATCCAAAACACTCTAAAAAGATGAACATCACTGATTGTGATTTTAGATGAGGATAAGATTTTTTGAAAAGGGGAATTGCAGTTGATAGAAAAATGGTGAGTTGTCAATCCTAGGAAACAAAATTATGGACTGCTATCTGACAAATTCTTTCACTACTGTGTTTTCTGGACTTGATTCCATTCCATCCCATCATGATTTGTATGTCTTATTACCCTAGTATTTCAATCCTCATAAACACATTTTTTCATACTAAAGACAATTCAAGAGACAAACATAAATATAGCAGACTATTCCCCGACTTCTTCTATTTGTCACAATTTATTTATGTTATAAGATTTGATATAAGCTCTTTGGGTTTCTATAAGCAAAAAGATAATGAATGGAAGTGCTGAAAATGGATACAATATCTTGAAAAAGGAATAAATAGAGAGAAAACCATGCAATATTTTAGTTTAAATTAATTAAATGATACAACAAAAGGGCTAGTGTAGCAGAGAAAAAGTATTAAAACATGTTGGCTAAAAAGGATGCAGAGAAGGGAAACTAGAAGGTTCAAATTCCTTATTGAATACTTGAGTCCTGAGCTCCACTAGCCTCTGTATGGACTTGTTGGTTGTGGTTCTTTGCTTTATACTATTTATGTCCTCTATTCTAGTGGTTTACAATTGAATGTTGTGGTTTTTTGCTTTATACTATTAGTATTTATGTCTAGTGGTCTAGTGGTTTACAGTTGAAAACTGTTAATACTTTAAGTAGTTTGCCAATTTATGTTGTTAATACTTTAGAAGTTCATAATGCTTCTGTTAAGACTTTAGTAGTTCATAGTTCTATACTGGTAAGACTTTGTTTATAGTTTTGATGTTAATTGACTATTAAAGTGTTGTTAATATTATGCTTCTGATAATTGAACCGACAAGACCTTTATTTTACAGTTGATAATATAAAAACATAGTAGATAGAGCTAACAATGGAGGCTTCCCAACAAAATCCATTTAAAAATATTTTTAATACTCTTTCCTTTCAAGATCACCAAGAAAAAAAAGGGAAACCGATATTATTAGAGAGGCATTTGACCGAATTAGCTAACTAAGAAGAACAAGGGTCTCAACCCAAAAGATCACCTAATCCAAGAAAAGGGGCTTAGGAAGGAACCCAAAAATATCTTCTTATAAAAACCCTTTGTACTAAAGCAGCCAATAGATCAGACAAATAGTAGGAAGGTACCAACCTCTCTTGCAATAATAGAGAGATAAAACATTAGAGAAAAGATTCACTCATGAACCAACATCTTACACTAGAACTAACCCACACTTGCACACCCAGTCTCTACCTTAATAGGAGACAAAACCTAATGAAAAGGAAAGGAATGAGTGGGTGATAAGTAGAGAAAAAACAATCTTAAAAACTACATCCACAAAATAAAAATACAAGTAGTTCAAGGACTACCCCATCATCAATAGTAAGAGACATAAATCTATAAAGTAAGAACATCATTGACCATATAAACAATAAGGTATTATTATAGATCATGTTTCAAATAGATTGATGATTGTGAGAGAAATGAGCATATACTATCTCATGAAAAATCTACTCTAAAAGGGAATATCTAAATTCTTAATCCAAGAGAAATCAACATTAAAAAAAACTCTATTAGGATAATCTAGGGAATGAATTAATATAAAAATTCTAATTCTAAGATAAATAAACAACTTGCAAATCAATTCTATCAAGGGAAGCTTAAAAAATGCAAATACTATCAAGATATCTCCAAAGGCACCCATTCCAATACTATCAAGATAATATGGCATGACCCCACCAACCATAGATAGAAAAATCACATCCACACCATCTTCAACAATAGTATCAAATGCAAAAAGTATGTCAGAATCATAACAACCAGACAAGAAGCATACCTTATACATTGCTAGCTAAGATTTGGGTGCCATCCCTTTCACAATCCCATTGGCATAACCAAGCATGTTGGCTTTATAAACATACCTTCCAGTGGCAGTAGATGGTTTATGAGTACCATGGCCATCTGAAACCCTAGGAGACCTAAATTCGACATAAGTGTTCATTCCTCCACCCATTTCTCCCTTGGGGAAAAACCTAGCACCAACCAATTTCCTATTACACAGTAACTTAGAAAACCCTACGACCTCTTCACATTCACCTTTCCAATGTTTAGGAATAGGCCCAAGTCCATGATCACTGCAACTCTTCCTCTCTAGCCATATTCCAGTGTCCATAACACCCACTACCAAATCAGATCCATAGTCTGATTCAGGCCACAATCCTACAGTAGGTTTCAGGCCTAGAAACTATGGTGATCTTGTTGTATGAATCTTCCTGGCTTTATCAAGGATCACACCTAAAACTCCATGGGATTTATCAATTAGGGGGGATTGGTCATCATCTATAGGTAGGTTAATACGACAAGTATGAGAATATCTATTGCACATCAACTGCGAGAATAACTATTTCACTTCAATAATGAGAATAACTATTGCACTCACACTATGATGTGCAGTTAAAATGAATTAATTGAAAAGCATTTGAAGTTTGAGCCATCCATAAAGTTGTAAAAAAAATTAATATCACAAAGGCAGAGAATTATATTTATATTTAGAGAGAAAAAAGAGAGCCTGCCAAGTGGAAATGGGGAAAATGAGAATACACCCACAAGTTTCATTCTAGTTGTGCATGAATTACATACATCATAGGTTACCATCATACAAAGCACAAATCAACACAAAAAGCTAAATGTTTTTCTAACTTGCAAAATGACATGAAATTGTTTGCTGAAACCCTTCCTCCCGCCTGTGATTCACCTAAAACAAAATGAAGTGAGTTCATTCAAATTTTTTTTGTTTATATCCCAATTTCATTGAAATTTGTACAATAAATTTAATTGTAGTCAAAATTTTGAAGAAAATTGGGACATTTAAACAAAAAAAAAAGTGAACATCACAAGCCAAAATAGCCTTTGGTCAAAAATGATGGTAAAAAATGAGGCCCAAATGTATTAGTGTAGGTCTTAGCTGACTTGGTGAAGTAACATGTTGCAATCTTCAGTACAGATTTGGGGAACATATTGTGTGTTCGTGGATGATGTTTTGGGTCCTATCTAAGTCTTGGATGAATTTATTTAGATCACTTTGGTGTTTGAGCTTAATGTTTATATCATTTATTTTTATAGGTCTTGGTCGACCTTGTTATTGATTATTTATTGTAATATGTAGAAATAGGCAATCATTTGTGATTGTGAAGTGTGGTGAGGATAGAGAAGAGAGAGAGGCTTGTAATCTGCAACTAAGGTAGAAATTGTACTTCATTGGAACCATATTGGCATAGGAGATGTTCTAAGTTAGTTTGATTATATTGGAAAATTTGTCCACCCTTTAAACTATTATCAGTGATTGATCAGTGAGCCCAACTGAGGGCTAGACCATTGTATTGTGAGTAGTGTGCTCTAGGCAGTAGGCTTGTGGATGCAAGTGCATTCATCTTTGTTCTTGTTAGAATAACTGAGAGGGGGGGGGGGGGGGAATCAGTGGCCNGGGGGGGGGGGGGTGAATCAGTGGCCTCAAAAATTAATCCAATCTCAACCACAAAACTTTATATCTCAAATATAAACCTCTAGTTATCTTAGGTCCTACAAGATGTATGCCTTGAAATCATCTTATCAAATAAATACTGCTCGGAGTTCAATGTTAAACCTTATTATTAAGCTTTACTGAATAGCAGTCTAGTCTTTACTGAAATACAGTACAAATAACTTAGTGTTTACTGATCAAACCTATTTTAGTAATGTGTAAAGTAAAACATCAAATCAATGACTCATAAACACATTTGATACATGGACTTTTAACATGGAAACCCTGTTAAAGGAAAAACCACTTGGGACTGGTAACCCAAAATTTTCACTCTTCTGAAGTGAGCTCGGTGAAGAGCCAACCCTGTTAAAGGTTACAAACACACTGTTAAGTGTGACCTTGTTAGAGGATTTATCACTAGTTTAGTTTATCACTTGATATCTGGCATTAACTATGCTATCTTCATGATAAACCTTTTGATACTCCTTGGGATGTATCTCAATATATAAAGGATTGTTAAATCCTTCTTGGTTAAGAGACTTTTTGATTCAATGGTTAAAATGAAACAGTATATGACCTGTTCATAAATACAACTTAGACTTGTAGATGTTTAGATCTATTGTAAGCTCATAATAATTTTCTGATTAATGTTTCTTTTCTATTCCTTTTCTCCACTTCTTTTTTCTCTATAATGTTGTGCTTCTCTGTTGCTCGGTGTCCAGAGAAATATTTAGCTTTGTTCTTTAGCTTGTTTGATCAGGACTATATGAAGTCTTTCTTCACCAATATTCTCTTCAACATCCTCTTCTATTTACCCCTAATTCACAATGAATTAGCTTCTCTCTTATAGACATAATTTCACCGTTTCTAATTTCTTGTCTTTCTTGTTCTTAGCATGATCCACAATTCTCGTCATTCTTTCTTTAAAGCTTACTTCATTTTTATCCCGTAGATTTCTCCTTGACAACTGGAATAAAACAACTTTAAAACTCTAGCTTATCTCTAGATTTTAACTTGTCGATGAAAACAATGTGATCAACCAGTTAACTCCATATTTAGCTCTTGCCAGCTAAGTCTTTTGTCATTTCTGAACTTCAGTTCTTTTCGGTGTTTAAATCCTTGTTAGCTTGGTCTTGAATTTATTTTTCCTCAGACATCTATGTCTGTTGGGGTTGTCTATCCATCGGGTAACACTATGGTTCTTCTCTCAGTAATTCTTAATCGGGTATCACTATGACTATTCTCTTGGGGTTCTGTATCTGTTGGGGTGCACTGTCCATTGGTGTTTGTTGTCACTTGGTGTATACTAAACTTTAATGCATTATTGATAACATAACCTTTATCTCATTGGTTCTTTGAAGTCTTTGACACTATTTATATATAACCAATCAGATTATATCAAGTTGACATCAATGAAAATACAATACATTAACTGATTTAATGTCTTGTATTAAGTTTCTGCAGCTCGGTGATCGTCAACTTAACATCTTCAAAAATTCAATCAGTTATGGTTCATCAATCTCTCCCTTTGGCATTGATGGAAACATACTACATTACTACTAATAAAATATTAAATATATTAGTTGTAGTTCATTAAACTACCAAACTTATTGTTCTATAACCAATACAAATGTCTGGCTCTCAGTAAGATCTTCTAGCTTAGATTTGTTTCTTGAAGAGTACTTTCTTCAATATTTATTCCCTTCATTGAATAGATGTAGCAACTTCTGATTCTATCTCTCCCTTTGATTTAGAATCTCTTCTTTTGATATTGTCTCTCTGTTTGATTTTTCCTCTCCTTGATCATCTCTTTTCCTTTTTACAACAATAGATATTTCTCATGTGGATATAATCTCTCCCTTATGTCATCTCTCCCTTAAGTCATCCTCCCTTAGGATGATCATTGTGGATATTTCATATGTATATAACTCTCTCCTTTTGACAACAATGCCAAACTATATCTATTCCCCTTTTTTTAATATACTCCTTTAATTTCCCTATCCATCAACAATAGAATGAATTTGGTGTTCTGTGTAGATAAGTACCTTGTTGTGTACTGATGTATCTTTGCAGTCCATCTTTTTTATTGCATCAACTGGAATGATCTTCTGATTATGTGTAGGCTGATGTAGCCTCCTAGTCATCTTAATGACTAATAGACAAGGGTCGGACCCCTAGTGTCTTTCTCAGGTACTCAAATGTATCTTTAGGAAATGGCTTTGTGAATATGTCAGCTAATTGTTCCTTGGATTGAACATATTCAAGTATCACCTCTTTCTCTTTCACTTGTTCCCTTAAGTAATGATACTTGTGTTAGGGTTTGATAGAACCAGAACAATATAAGAATAAATAGTTATACGCAAAAACAATAGAAGAAAGAAACTAAACATAAATAACCCAGAGATTTAACATGGTTCACCCAAAACCTGGGCTATGTCCACCTACATAGCCATCCAACCTTTCTTATTATCTAGAAAAAACATACACAACCTTACAAGGCATTATACATCTCAAACTCTTATAATATGCATTTTAGGACAACCTCTAAAATCAACCATTTTAGGGTTTTATAATGTCGGTCTTCTTTTTCTTGAAAAAGCAAATCTCTTTCTCAAAAAAGCACCAAAACATTTTGGCCCTTTAGGCCGGCCTCGAGTTCAAGGCTACCGCCCCTCACCTCCAAAAACTACCAGACATGTCACCACAATATCAACACCTACTACATGATCAATCACCACAATATCAACAATCTCCCACTTGGAGACTGATCAAGCTGCACACCAAACAATCTCCCACGTGGAGACTAGAACCAGACAACAATGTAGTATGTGCAACTCCCACTGGATAAAAGACCTTGCTGTATATTAACCCCATGATCATCAGTCAAGAAGCCCAATAGAAGCTGAGAAAGAAACCAAATTCTTCTTGGGGACTACCTTTGTGAACATGTCTACAGGATTGTCACTTGTGTGAATATTTTCAAGCCGTAATTGGCCATCCTCCAAAACAAACCTTATAAAATGGTACCTAAGTTGTATGTGCTTTGTCCTTGAATGAAAAGCATAATTATTTGCAAGATGAATGGTGATCTTCTTGCTTGACCCAGTTCCTCCATAATAATTGTAACCAAATCATCTCCTTGCTAGCTTCCGTAGCAGCTACATACTCAGCTTCAGTGGTTGAAAGTGCATTAACATTTTTCAATCTAGAAATCCAACTAACTACAGTACCCCCTACAGTGAAAACATACCCTATAGTACTCATCCTTGTATCAATATCTCCTGCCAGATCAGAGTCAAAAAATCCACTCAGAGTAGAACTGGATCATGTGAAACATAATTCCTTTGTAGTAGTACCTCTCAAATATCAAAGAATCCATTTGACAACATTCCAATGTTCCATACCTACATTGCTCATATACCGGGTGACAACTCCCACTGCATGAGCAATATCTAGCCGTTTGCATACCATTGCATACATCAGACTGCCAACAACTAATGAATACAAGATGTTAGACATTTTATCTACCTCTTTGTGTGCCTTTGGGAACATTTCCTTAGTCAATTTGAAATGACTAGCCAAAGGTGTA
Source organism: Thuja plicata (assembly GCA_018584345.1). Classification (NCBI taxonomy): domain Eukaryota; kingdom Viridiplantae; phylum Streptophyta; class Pinopsida; order Cupressales; family Cupressaceae; genus Thuja; species Thuja plicata. The sequence continues at coordinate 2,472,074 of MU223914.1, read as the reverse complement.
CTGACTACTTTTGCATCCTGCATATTGAATCTTTTCAACACCTTCTTTATATACTTTGGGAAAAATTCAAAGTTCTATTTTTCCTCTCCCGTGTAATCCTCATACCAAGGATTTGCTTAGCAACACCCAAATCCTTCATAGAAAATGACCTTGCTAATTTATGTTTAAGTTCATTTATGTGTTGCATATTGGGCCCAGCAACAAGCATGTCATCAACATAGAGTAACAGGATAATGTAACTCCCATTATCCAATCTCTTAAAATATACACAGTGATTAGAATGACATCTATGGTAACCTTGTTCAACCATGAAACTATCAAATTTTAAATACCATTGGCGGGGTTCTTGCTTTAGGCCATACAGACTCTTCCTTAACCTGCACACCAAATTCTCCATACCCTTGACCTCATATCCCTCTGGTTGCTGCATGTAAATTTCCTCCTCCAAATCTCCATGGAGAATTTTTTTTTTGACATCTAGTTGTTCAAGATGCAAGTCATTTTCAGCCACAAGACTTAGTATAGTTCTAATTGAAGTCATTTTTACAACACGGGAGAATATTTCATCAAAATCTATACCCTTTTTCTGTGCAAAACCTTTTACCACAAGTCTGGCCTTATACCTCTTCTTTCCTTCATCTTCCTCCTTCAGCCTATAAAACCATTTGTTAGGCAAGGATCTTTTTCCTTCAAGTAAAGGGACTAAGTCCCAAGTCTTATTTTTCAACAAGGATTTCATCTCCTCTTTCATGCCTAGCTTCCACTGTTGTTTGGCATCCACCTGCATTGCTTCTTCATATTCTTCTGGTTCACCAGAATTAGTCAATAAAATGGAATACAAAGAACGAGAAAACCTTTCAGGAGGTCTACTTGACCTTGTATAATGTCTAACACTTACAGGAGTTTGTGGGATAACCTATTGTTTCTGAGCATCAGGTACCGGTGGTGTTCCCTTTTCAGGAGTCTCATCCAACACCGCATATTCTTGTCTGACCTATTCATGCTTCTTTTCTTGCAACTGTTCTTTATACATGACCTTCTCATTGAATATAAGATCTCTACTTCTAATTATCTTAAGATTTTCAAAATCCCATAACCGATAACCATAGTCATCTACTCCATATCCAATAAAGGTACATTTTTGAGATTTAGCATCAAGCTTGGTTCTATTTTCTTTATCA
>MU223914.1:2437140-2448281 GCA_018584345.1 Thuja plicata | reverse complement strand
TCTCACTTTGCATTGTTATCATGCTAGTATTGTCTTAGAATTATTATTTATGCTTTCATACTAATGCTCTTAGATGTTAGTTTATACTTTCATTTGCATAAATCATCTAGAAATCACATGTTAGGGTATTAATTGGTAGATAAATCATAGTTTCTTTATAAGACTTTCATATCATCCTTACTTGCATAGATTCATATTATCATTTTGAAGGGGATTTGAGACTAGTTTCTTCATAACTAGTTCTGGAATCTTTCTTCTTGTTTATAGTATTTCTTGTATTTTTTGCATTGGGATCTATGGCAATTGTGTGTTTGAGAGAGCACAACCACATATAATCTAAATAAGAAAATCAAAATGTGTAGATTAGGGTGCATGTTATTTACTCATTTTTATCTTAATCTGATGTTATTTGGTGTCTTTGTTGTTAGTTTGATCTCTTGCATGCTTTTCTTGTCATGATATATGCTAACCCGCTAATATTTGCATGTTTGAGCTTGCTCTCAATAGATTGAAAGATTCCATATACACAGTAGAATTCTGGTTCTTTTTTGCTTTCCTCGTCTTTTTTCTCAGCAAATTCATCTATTTTGACATTTGCACTCTCAATGATTTTGTTAGAGGACTTGTTAAGACATTTATAACCCTTGCTTTTGGTGGAATACCCTAGAAAGATTCCTTCTTCACTTTTGGAGTCAAGCTTTCCATTTCTATCATCTTTCAAAATATAACATTGACTTCCAAAAATTCTGAAGTAAGTTACATTGGGTATGTATCCATACCATAGCTCATAAGGTGTCTTTTTAGTGTCTTTCTTCAATTGAAATCTATTCAATGTGTAGAGAGAAGTACTAGCAACTTCCCTCTAGAATGTTTGAGTGATGCCTTTCTCAATAATCAATGTTTTGGCACAATCAACAATGGATTTTTTCCTTCTTTCAGCAATCCTATTTTTCTATGGTGTTCTTGGTACAGAAACCTATCTTTTAATTCCATGCTCATTGCAAAAGTTAGTGAATTCATCATAAAAAAATTCTCCTCCTCTATCTAATCTTAAGAATTTTATTTCCTTACCACTTTTTTTTCTATAATAACTTTATACAATTTAAACATCTTTAATGCTTCTGGTTTTTCTTTCAAGGACATAACTGTTATCATTCTAGAATAATCATCAACAAAGAGAATGAAATATCTATCACCATAGTAACTCTTTGTCCTCATTGGTCCACATAGATCAGTATGGACTAATTCTAGAATAGCATTAGATGTATGGGTTTTTTCTCTTAAAAATAGACTTTGTCATTTTACCTTTTTAACAATTCTTACACATGATATGGTCGGGCTTTGACATGTTTGGTAAGCCTCTTACTTTCATTTTATTTCTTATCTTAATCGTGTTGTCAAAATTCATATGACATGACCTTTTATGCCACAACCATATGTCTTTATTTCTAGCCATTAAACAAGTGGTTTAGTATTATCAAGATAGAATAGGTTACCTTTTTTCTGTTCACTAGTTCCAATCAACCTTCCTGATTCATTAAAGATATTTGCCTTTTTATTCTCAAATGCAACTCAATGACCTATTTTACTCAACTGTAAAACACTCAGTAGATTATAGTTAAGTCCTTTTGCCCAGTATGTATTTTCACATCTAATCAGATTATTTAACATTATGGTTCCTTTAACTTCAACCAGACAAGGTGAGTCATTACCCATTCTTATTGATCCACCATTATAATACTCAAAAGTTTCAAACTTTTCTTTATCTCCAGTCATGTGGTGAGTGCAGCCACTATCTATAATCTAGACATCATTCTTACTAACCTCAGATATGAGTGCATTCTCCACATACCTTTCCTCTTTGTCTGAATCATCCTTTATGGAAATAAATACCATCTCAAAATCTTCATCAAATTTGGTGTCAGTATCTCCAGCTTTGTTCTCATCCAGGTAACAAGCTTTCTTCCCTTTGCCCTTGTAGTCTCAGGTATCTCTTCTATCAGATTGTCGGTTGCTTCAGTAATCTTTGTTATCACTTCTGTCAAACTTCTTTTCATATGATTTGTCACTATTTCTATCTTCTTTTCTTTTTTTAGGACATCTAGCAGCAAGGTGTCCAATCTCTTTACAATTAAAACATACCAATGGTAATTTACCTTTGTATCTACCTTTGCCTCTCTGCAATCTTCTAACCATTAGTGCTTCAATCTCATCAAGTTATTGGTCATCACTATCACTTTCACTATCATTTCTCATAGTGTTCTTATGACTTGATTTACTTATTTTCAAAGAATATTTGGATGTAGACTCAATACATGGTAAGACACTGTTGTCAAAGTTATTCATCTCAAATAAAATAATTCTACCAACCAAACTATCTAGAGTGACATTTTTATTTGCTACTGCTCTCATTTCTTGTATAACAGATACTCCAATAACATAAAAAAGTAGTAAGGTTCTTAGAATTTTACTTACCACTATTTTTTCTTCAAGTACACCTCCAACTCCTCAGATAGCATTGACTACCTCTTTGATTCTACAGCCGTACTGAGTGATATTTTATCTTTCTTTCATTCTTAGATCATCAAACCTTCCTCTTAGGCTTTTTGCCTTAGCTCTTAGTACATTAGCATCTCCTCCATGTACTAGCTTCAATTTGTCCCACATTTTCTTTGTAGTGGTGCATGTTTTGACATGTTCAAATTTAGCATCAGAGAGTGAGGAAGCAAGTTCTATCATCATAGAATTGTGCTCATGCTTTAATCTCAATTGATCAAGTGTGTCAGGTCCTGTAGGCAACACATATTTAGTATCTAAGTATTGAGTAACATCATTTCCAATACCTGATAGGTGGATTCTTATCCTACTTTTCCATGATGCAAAGTTACCCTTGTTCAACTTAGGCAGATCCCATTTTCTCATCTTGTGATCTTTTGCTTAGGTCTTGAAACCTTCCTTCTAAGCACACAATCTCTGATATCAATTGTTAGAATAACTGAGAGGGGGGAGGGGGGAGGTGAATTAGTGGCCTCAAAAATTAATCCAATATCAACCACAGAACTTTACATCTCAAATATAAACCTCTAGTTATCTTCAGCCCTACAAGATGTATGCCTTTAAGTAATGTTATCAAATAACTATTGCTTGGAGTTCATTGTTAAACCTTATTTTTAAGCTTTGTCCAAATAGTAGTCTAGTATTTACTGAAATATACTAAATAACTTAGTGTTTACCGATCAATCCTGTTTTAGTAATGTGTAAATAAAAACATCAAAGGAATGACTCATAAACATATTTGACACATGGATTTTTAACGTGGAAACCCTGTTAAGGGAAAAACCACTTGGGACCGTTAACCCAAAATTTTCACTCTTCTGAAGTGAGCTTGGTGTAGAGCCAACCCTGTTAAAGGTTACAAACACACTATTAAGTGTGACCTTGTTAGAGGATTTATCACTAACATTTTATCACTTGATATCTGGAATTCATTATGCTATCTTCATGATAAACCTTTTGATACTCCTTGGGATGTATCTCAATATATAAAGGATTGTTAAATCCTACTCGGATCCAATGGTTAAATTGAAACAGTATATGATCTGTTCATAAATACAACTTAGACTTGCAGATGTTCAAATCTATTGTAAGCTCATAATACCTTTGTGATCAATGTTTCTTTTATGTTCCTTTGCTCCACTTCTTTCTGCTCGGTGATACTGTGCTTCTCTATTGCTCGGTGACTGCAGAAATATTTAGCTTGTTTGATCAAGACTGTATGAAGTCTTTCTTCACTAGTATTCTGTTCAACATCCTCTTCTATTCACCCCTAATTCACAATGAATGATCTTATCTCTCTTATAGACATAATTTCACCATTTCTAAGTCCTTGACTTTATTATTCTTGGTGTGATCCGCAATTCTTGTCATTCTTGCTTTAAAGCTTACTTTATTTTTATCCCATAGATTTCTCCTTGACAACTGTAATAAAACAACTTTAAAACTCTAGCTTATCTATGGCTTTTAACTTGTCGATGAAAACAATGTGATCAACTAGTTAACTCCATATTTAGCTCTTGCCAACTAAGTCTTTTGTCATTTCTGAACTTCAGTTCTTTTCAGTGTTTAACTCCGTGTTAGCTCAGTCTTGACTTTAGTTGTCCTCAAGCATCTCTGTCTGTCGGGTTTGTTTGTCTGTTGGGTAACACTGTGGTTCTTCTCTCGGTAATGCTTGATTGGATATCTTGCTTGGGTATCACTGTGACTCTTCTCTCAGGGTTCTCTATCCGTTAGGGTGTACCATCCATCGGTGTTTGTTGTCACTTGGTGTATATTGAAATTTTATGCATTATTGATAACATAACCTTTATCTCTTTGGTTCTTTGAAGCCTTTGACACTATGTATATATAACCAATTAGATTATATCAAGTCGACATCAATGACAATACAATACATTAACTGATTTAATGTCTTGCATTAACTTTCTGCAGCTTAGTGATCATCAAATTAACATCTTCAAACATTCAATCAGTTATGGTTCATTAGTTCTTATTTTATCTTAATCGAGTAGTACTTTTAGTAGAGTACATTTATCATGTGGGTTTTACTCCCACTGACGTTTTCCCTTAACTGGGTTTCCTCGTGAACAAATATGGTATTGTAAGGTCTATATTGGGGATCTTGCATTATTATTTTATCTTTTATATTTGTAATTTATTCAATTGTTAAAGTTTTAATAAATGTGAGTACAATTGATTCACCCCCCCCTCTCAGTTGTTCTTTTCTTCTTGACGCCTAACAAAGCATATGCATCACAACCAAAAAATCTTATATGTCTAAGTGAAGGATTGTTGTCTAACCATGCTTCCATTGGGGTCTTACCAACAAGAGCTGATGTAGGAGACTTGTTTATCAGGTAGTGGCTATAACTTAAGCCTAAAATTTTTTTTCTAGTCCAATGTCACTTAGCATACTACTAGCCTTCTCCATTAAGGTCCTATTCATTCTTTTTGTAACTCCATTCTATTGTGGAGAATACAGAGTTGTCTTCTATCTCTTAATACCATAATATTTACAAAATGTATCAAAATAATTGGAGAAATATTCACCATCATTATCATTCCTTAAACATTTTATCTTATTTCTAGTCTAAAACTCAATCATTGCTTTAAATTATTTGAAACAATTAAAAACTTCAGCTTTACTCGTAATACAATATACCCATTTTCTTCTACTGAAATCATCAATGAAAGAAACATAATAAACTTATTTACCAATAAAAGGAGCATCAACTGAACATAATACATTTGAATGGATTAGATCCAAAACACATGAATACATATGAGAACTCGAGTAAAACTAAATAAGGTTTTTCTTTCGATAAATATAATGCTCACAAAAATCAAATTCAAGATTGCAATAATTCAACCCATCAACAAGGTTCTTATTTTTCAAGGTCCATAGACTCTTCTCACCTATGTAGCTGAGTCTCTAGTGCCATAACATCATCTTCTCTACATGAAAATTTGATTAATCGGATAGAGAACCCTTGGGTACCCAAAATCCATGACCATCTACTAAAACAAAAACCCTCTCATTTTCCAACAGAGTAGTCTTTGTCACAATCTTATCAGAAGTAGTATTGCACTCAACTATGCATGCATGAAGCTGGTACAATGTACCCAATCTTCTTCATTTTTATATCACCATAACACCTCTCACCATTTTCAAACCTTCTTCAAAAAAATGTACATGTACACCCACATCTATTAGTTTTCTAACAAATAATAAATTTCTTGCTAGTCATGGGATATGCAAGACACCATCAAATCATCTAATTTTACCATCACAAAATTTCACCACATGAACACTTCCACGACCAACAATATCAAGGAAAAGAGTTATCACCCAAATACACCTTATGACCATCAAAATTCTTATACTTACTAAACCAATTTCTATTAGGAGTCATGTGTAAAGATGCACCCAAGTCTATCAACCATGCATTTTCACCTGCATGACAGGCCAAGGTTGTAATAAAAGCATCTCCATCAAGGATAATTTTAGTGGCGAATATCCACCATTTGGTGAATGTCTCATGTCGGTGACCCAAGATTTGGTGAATAATATGTGTATATCGGGTTGGCCGTGTTGCTTGAACTTTATATATATTGGGTCAAATTTCTAGGCCCATCATCTATAATTTTATTTAATTTTCTCCTTTTCTTTAACAATATCGCCTATTGAATCTAATTTTTGGACATGGTAAATTGAAAATTTTTGCCTACAATTTCCAAAGCTCTTCTTAACCAACGACCCATATTCACCAATGGTGTTTACTCGTGTCTCTATTCCAGAGAATTTTGGTGGAATCTTTGTGTCCTTTAAGACTTTGGTCCAAAATAGAATTCACACCATTGATTTTGGATCATCCAGCAACTAGAAAAGAAAGGGTAATTCCTATCATCCAATATAAAATTAACTCATGGTTCCTAAAAAAACTAATAAAAGTCATTTGAGCTTTCGGGGGCACTATCCTTGAAAACCCCCACGGGGGCGGTGCCCCTCAAACCCTCCCTGTACTATGACAGGGACCACGCCAGGAGCGCTGCCCCTAGACCCCATAAGGGGCATTGCCCCTTGATCTCGTCTTGGGGGCATTGTTCCCAAACACTTATTGAATAATTTGAGGGGTAATTGCACCGATAAAATGGAAAAATTTAACCTTTGAGTATGATAATTGATTATGTGATTTTCTTCAATAATTAAATATTCACCAAAATTTTCATATGATTGAAAAAAAATCGTCAGTAAAACTAATATTTTATCCTTTCAAATTAAAAAATTTCGCCAATAATATTATTTTTTTCCTCCTAAAATAGTGTAGGATTCACCAGTATTTTACATATTTTCCTAAGGTAGGTTTCTTAAAGTTATCCCTGATCTTCTTCTTCTTCTTCTTCTTCTTCTTCTTCTTCTTCTTTGCATTCCTTTCGGAAATGTCCAAATTTTCCAGAGTTCCAACATACTTACCAGGCGACTTAGATCTCTCCTTATTCTTGGACTTAGAACGACCATCCTAATTTTCATTCTCGCCTCTTTCTCTTGATCTTACTCGAACACTCAAATCCTATTTGACATTAAAAGAGACCTTCCTTCTCTTCTCCTAAGAAATTAGAGAACCAATAACATCATCCATCTTCAATATAATTGAAGTGCTCCCTATAACCATGACAAGGTTGTCCCATGAGTCTGGGAATAGACATAGAAAGATTTGGCACCTTGTTTCTTCATCCATTGACATCCCTACTGAGTTCAATTGAGTCACCAACATATTAAAGCTTTGGAGATGCTCATAAATTTGTCCACCTTCTTCCATTCTCAAGGAATACAATTTCTTCCTCAAGAAAATCTTATTCGCAAGTGATTTTTCTTGGTAGATCTCACTTAGCTTCTTCAAAGTAGATTGTTTGTGGAAATTTATAATAATTGAGTTAGCAAGACACAATATTATGAGAACTTTAAATTCTATCTATTACATCATATCATGGAGCTAAAGTTGGATCCATACACCGATAGATATTTTGATCCACCGCATCCCATAGATCTTGATCAATCAGCAAATCTTCCATCTTCAGCTTCCACATTTCAAAGTTCAAGCCAGAAAAATTTTCCACATCAATCATCCCTGATATGCTTTCCATCTTTACTATCCTTCAATGTAGAAAATGAAATACTCTGCACAAGTTCCCACTCAAACCTTGATTAGGTAAAAAATCCTTGTACCTAACAAATAGAGCCAAGACTGGGTAGGCTCTGATACCATTTGTAAGGAAGAAAGGGTGTGCGAAAATGCTTCCTACGCTAATCTTGAGAGGATGATTATGAAAATTTTAACATAACTATTATAGTGATTTCAATAAACATATACGAGTAGAAACAAAATAACAATAAACACATAACATAGTGATTATTGTGGGGAAAACCCTTACAAGAGAAAAACCCCACATTCTAAAACCTGCATAATATATTATCAAAACAAAAAAATATTACAACACACTTGCAATGCAAGTTCTTACAAGAGTATCACCTCAACTCAAGCTTGGAGGAACTTCATTAGCATCCTTCTAGCACCCGATCTTGCAAACAAAACTCAATGCTCAAACTCCTCCCCAAGCCCTCCTTTTATATGCTTCTCACAACCTGGAAACCACTTGTAGTTTACAAAACCATGAGCAAAACCTCCTTAACATGTGTTTCCCATCCTTGACATGTGTTTCCCAAGATAGACAAAATCCAGGTTAAAAATAGTCTCTCATGTCCAAAGTCTTATCCCCTATATCTGACCCTTATAGTTGTCATGAAATGTGTCATAGCATCTCTAAAAATGGCCCTCCTATATTATACTATGGACATGGCATCTTTTGACAACTAATATACCTTTTACCAAGGCACTGACACAGAGAATTTTGTGAACTACTTTTTAGAACTATTTCTAAGAAAGATTACAATTATGAGAATTATTATTGAGAATAAGATAAAATAAAATTGAAAATAATATCACTAGAAACTGTAAATAGAAATAGTTTCTATAAGATAAAAATAAATTAAAAAATGTAAAGGTTCTTTAAGCTATTTGCATAAGAATATTATATGTCCACATTTTGATGTAATAGTAATGAAATATAATTTATTGTTGTGAGTACAATGTTGAAAAGTATTATCTCATTATAAATGGTAAAATAGAATAAATAATTTTTTATTTAGTGTATGAAATATCTCTTATTGATTGTAAAGATGTAATTTCCTAATTTATCTTTTAAATTTATCAAAATTCCTGTTTCTATCATGTGTTGAACTACCAAGCAAAACAAATAGTACACTGAACTTAAAAATATAACTCCAATTAAAAAATTAAAAAAATTGATTTACATTTATTTATGATTTAAAAATTAAGAACTATATTTAATCCAATATATGAATTAGAGATACAAATAAACTATAACATACATTTAAACCTAGTATGGATTTGCTAAACTTGTTAAATGTTCTCATAGTTAAGCAATTCAGCTATTATTTTGCTTTAATGTCAAGAGATCCATTTGGTGCTTCCTGGAAGCTGAGCATTGCTAGTCTACCAATGGCATTTTCTTGAAATTTCTTAAAGCCTTTGCAACAAATCCATTTGTGCATAACCTGTCATCATGAAGGCCACGAGACCACATTTCTTTTCGAAATTCTGTAAAACCATTCACATGCTTGGTGTGAGCTTCTATATTTTACGTAAAAGTACAAATTCTTGACCGTTATTGAATTTTCCAGCCATGTTTTTAAGGAATAGAATAACTGTTCAGTTTTATACAGGTTCAAATTAGATAAAAGTATCTATAGCATTATGAACAAATTTTCAACTAAAATTTAGTCATATAGAAAAAAAATAGAATCTATTAATGCTGCAATTACTGATGGTTAAATTTCCATTATTTGATCTGACGTGACAAGTTTTGACATAGTGAAAACATTATTATGATTCGAGACATAACAACCCTTTCAAAGTAAACTTGTCCTTTTGATATGTTTGCCTTTAAATTTAAGACCTGTACCTACAAAATTTCAAGTAGAAGAATAAAAAAAAATTAGACTAAAGATAGCCCATGGAAACCAGATTTCTTCGAGATTTGCTAAATAATTAAAATGTTTCAACCATACCTCTACATTTTGGAGCTCTATATAAAATTCCCTATCAAAATTCACTAAAAGCTGGCAACAGATATCGGACATAATCCATTGACTATGAGAAAATCAGTTTTGGATGCAGGATTTATTTCTCAACTAGAGAACGTGTTACCTCCCATTGCAGCAAGAAGCACTCTCATATTCGGGCATAACCTATTAATCTCACCACACTTTGTCCTTGAGCTACAATTTATAACCTCTTATATGATTGTCATTGAGCTATCTCTAAGTATACATTTTTAGGTTCACTTTTAGATGTGTATAGACAATTCATCTATGTACATAACTAAATCTTATGTAAAAACATATAACTATTATATTTGATATATATAAAGCATGTCTAGTTCAATGTCTATGCTTAAATATTTGTTGGGATGAGTGATATTCATAAATATCTTTTGGAAAACTTTTGAATTGTAAAATCATGTTGTTAGTTAGACTTCTAGATAGATTGAATAGATAATGATGAAATAAGGTTGAAAACAAAAAGAAAACATTCAATACATTTCTACCATGTTATGTTAAGTTATAGTTCTCATTCATTTCAAACGATTTTTAGATGTTCTCAATCCTAAATCCTAGATGAATCATTTTATTAAGGTTAGTCTTTAAACATGCCACTCTGGTATGTAGTTTTTCCCTCTTGAATATTGTTTATAAATATTTTGTTCATATAAAAATCTATGTGAGACCAATACATGATTTTTCAAGCACATGTTAGAGACTACTGCAAGCTTCTTATAAGAATGGGCACTAGAAATCACCTATGATCATGACTTAATAATCCATTTTATTAGAAATTGCATTCACGTTACAATTGAACTATAGAAAACCAAGTGTCACCACTTAGAATTCCATAATAGATGTCTCTATGGAGTTTGAACTTAGGTCTATAGAAGGCACACCCAACATTTTAATCAATTAAGCTCAATCCTCAACCCTTGAGAATGTAACTTTAAAAAAAGTTCTACTTTAGTTGGTGTACAATAGCTAGTAAGAGAGAGAAACTTGGACAAGAATTAAGAAACTTAATTTTAAAGGTTTGAAGTTCCAATTTATTATTGTGAAATGATCTTAGATTAATTTCACCCACACAAATCTAAACCAAGACAATAAGAAACTAGATTAGATTTGAATCATAAGAATGAAAGATGATAGAGAAATATCAACTTAAAGTTATTTGTCAAATTTAATGCAAAATATATCATCATACATACCAATCAATACATAAAAGACAACCAAAACATTATAAACCTAAAATATTAAAAATATGCATACACAATTTTCACTACAATTATAATTAATACTTTAATAATCAAAACCTGCCATCAATATCTATCCTAAATTTGATAATGTTTAAAACAATCTACTCACAATTTCTGCTAATAATTTAATAAAAAAAAATTCT
>MU223914.1:2420993-2432789 GCA_018584345.1 Thuja plicata | reverse complement strand
GTGTTTGCAAAGTATATGCTTCAAACCTCCTTGATTCTCATGGCTAAACCTATGGAATCAAAATACATTATGCTTCAGGAATCTATACTATCTCAATTGAATGCAATTATGCTAAGAAAATAGTAATGACAAGTAGGAATTACTCTGCTTGCCTATGTTGCAGGAGCAGTACACTAGTTCTGTTACTAGTGGCTGTAGGAATAGCAGAGTTCTACTTACTTCTTAATGAGCAAGGAAATAACTTCTAATCTAATAAAATGATTCACTCGCCAAGTGGCCCCCCTTGGATGAGTGAATAGAAATGCAATCAAGATAAGAGACTAAAACTCAAATTATGCACTCTATTCATTCATGGAGGAAAATGTACTTGGAAAATAAACAGTGCTACAATGTCAAATTCTATTCTGGAAATTATATCAATTAACTCCTGTGGAACTATAGAATTCCACTTATTTAAGGAGGAACTACACTAATACCTAAATCTAGGATCACTGCATTAATGAGGATCACTAATGGATACACCGTGCTCATAACAAAAATCTCGAACAACAATAGTAGGTCTTCAAGTTCTTCCCAGAATATAGCATACAATGGTTCTAGATCTACATGCGGTGTCTACTCAGGAACTAAAGTGACTAGTTCCTCCATGAGAGTTCTGTGAAATGCCCATCTTCAACCACCTTACTTAATTACTTGCTTTATGCTAGTGCTTCTGAAGGTAACGGCTGTCATTGACCCTTTCAACACCATGCTGGAATTCTTGAATATGCCATAACTTAACTCCTACAAAATGGTTACCATACATAACTTCCGACGCATAAATATATTTTATCATTTAATACCAAGAAATAAGTGTGAGATTTCATTCAATATTCTTGCACAACATTCGGCTACAGGAAGGAGACTACCCATAAACATAGCATAGGGAAAAAGGACTATCTATTCAACATGCAATCACTTATATCCTGCAACTCCTATCCTTCAGTTCCAAGCAAAATACATTATGCTTTTACCATCCATTTTACCTACTTATGTCCTTAGATTTATAAAATATATAAAAAGCATAAGTTTTAAAGTTTTTGCTTTGAAAAAAAAATGCTAAAAAAGGAAAGTAAACACATGGAAAAGATGGCCTTTTGAGAGGCTCATCAGGGTGCAACTCATATCCTATGATATTGAAGGGATCCCCTCTGATGGAGTGCACAACCCAATGACACATTTGGAGATAGAAAATATGCAAAGATAGGCTGAAGGCTTTCCTGGGTCAAAATATAACAATGATGTAGCACTGATAGATATAGACCCGCATGCATTATCTTTGCACTGAAGCAGGGAATAGAGCAATAGAGATATCAACAATCATAGAAACTCAACATCGGATCTTTTCCCGAAGATAGGATTCTTGAACAAACCATTCATTTTAAGTAGAGCTGGTAATATGGAAAAATATAAAGAAATTATACAAGTATTCCTTTAGTTTTTTATTTTGGAGAATTATGGGCTCAATTCATATGGGAGTAAAACCAAAAGCTCTTTTATTGGATCCTCCAATATCCCATTGCAAAAATCATCAGGAACTTCAAATTAGCGAAAGTGTGCTTCATCTGGGGACCATTAACAGATATAGGAATTTCAGAACTCATCTTATGATGAATCGAAGGACTATCACAATACATATACCTAGATATGAATATGTAATAGAGGAGACTCCCACTCAAATCTCTAGATTCAATCCCAAGATAGCAGAACAATTACTAACACAGTGGTTCAGAGAAGTCCAAGAAGAAATGATATCTGACCTGGATGACCAAGTTATGGAGGAAGAGATTACTCCGTCAGAGTCTTTAGTGAAACAGATCGATAATACAACAAAGAAACATATCACCTCCACAGAAATTAGGCCAGTTTCAATTAATATGCAAGATGAGGACATTTTGCAAACCAAGATAAGTGATATATGGGTCATTGCAAAGGTAGGAATGAATACTGGCCCCACTTTGGATAAAAAGGTATATCAAAACATGAGATCTCATACATCTCCATCAAAAAGGATGAAAGAAAATAGTGATCTCGACTCCTCCAATAACAGCTCGGGAACTAGGAAATCCTCAAGAATCATGGAAAAAGAGTTGAAACAAATTAGTTCCAAAATGGAAGAAAAGATCAAAAATTCAAAATCAAGTAGAAGGATTAAAGGTGGGATCGTCCCTTTGAAACCAATGGGAAAAAATAAAGATGTGGTGAGCTTGGAGAAATTGTCTTCAGATTATCAAGATATTGTCTCTCCCATTTCACAAGGAATACAGGCAGTATATGAACTTTTCAGGGGATCTGATCTAAGATACAAATGAAATGACAATATCTCAATTCCATTTGATGAGAGACTCTTAGAAGCAGACTATGTGGAAGAGGAATAGAGATGGAACTCCATCAAAGGAATGGGATATTCTAACTATAAAACACTAGAAATTTCTCAGGAAATACCACCAGAAGGGTTGGGAAGGGATGGAAATACTACTTTGGAGAACTCCCCTTTTCTACCTCCTCCTAAATTAGGTTTCCAAAAATATTCTATTAATAGAACAAGGGTTGATTGTGGTATGGTTAAGAAAAAATGTAAAGGAGGGAAATCTTTGGCTTCACTAAGATCAGAAGATGGAGAGGATCTAGATCAAGCAAAAATTACACATTACCTAAATGCAGGGAAGGGGAAGTTCCTTCCCAAGTCACAATGAATTTTCTCTCTTGGAATGTTAGGGGTCTTAATGCCCCTAACAAGAAGCGATTAATCAAATGTTGCATTTTGATGGCTAAACCAACTTTAGTACTCATTTAGGAAACAAAAATGAATTTTGAGTCACTATCCATTTTCTCCAAACCCCTTGGGGATTGGATGGTTGAGGGATTTGATGCATTAGGATCCTCTGGGGGAATTGCTATTTTATGGAACCCAAGGCTTGTTAAAGTCAATATTTCAAAGAAAAAGAAAATTGGATGAGCGGGGAAATTAAGTGTTTGCTGTCAAATCTTCAGTTTCATATCATAAATGTATACAGACCTAATCTAAGAAGGAGAAAAATGGAAGTGTAGAAATAATTAAGTGAACGTTTCTATGATATTGAGAATGAGAACATCCTCATTGGGGGAGATTTCAATGCAGTAGTTCACTCTTCAGAAAAGATGGGAGGTTCTCAAAGGGAATCACAATCTCAATCAGATTTCAAAGATTGGCTTCAAGCTGAAACTTTGATGGAAATTAAACTTGAGAATGGTAAGTTTACATGGAGTAATAAAAGGTTGGGACCAAGAAACATTGCATAAAAATTAGATAGGTTTTTCTTCAAAGGGGACCTTTCCCTTTTCCCCTTTGATCTCAAAGCGTCCATTTCCCCAACCTCTGGCTCAGATTATTTTCCCAAATAAATGGAAATCCTTCGGGAAAATAAACCGATGCACTATCCTTTCAAATTTGAAAATATGTGGATGAAAGATAACAGTTTCCTAAGTCTAATTTCAGAATGGTGGATGGAATGCAAGCCAAAAGGTTCAAAACTATTTTGCTTTATATCCAAACTCAAATACATCAAATAGAACTTGCTCATATGGAACATAACACATTTCAATAAGATCTTCTCATCCAAAGTGGAGATATAACAGAAACTCAAAGACCTAAATGAGATCATTATGTAGTTGGGAATGGATAAGGAGAGATACGACCAAGAAAGAGATCTTTTAAGAGAACATGAAGAAATACTTGCAAAAGAAGAAACCTTTTGGAAACATAAATCTAGAGAAAGCTAGTTAGAAGCAGGGGACAAAAATAAAAAATTCTTCCACAACATTACAAAACATTGTCGTATTGCTAACAGAATATATCAAATTACCAAGGGAGATGGTAAACTCATTCAGGATCAAAAGGAAATTGTCAACTTTTACACAAAATTACTAAATCATTCCAATGTTTCTCATTTAGCAGCTCAAGGGGATCTTCTTAGGGATATTCAAAATCTCATATCAGATTCAGATAACTCCTTGCTTCTTGCCAAATTAACTAAGAAGGAAATCAAGGAAACGCTATCACAAATGGCTCCTGATAAAGATCTTGGTCTTGATGGCTTCCCTCTATGATTCTTTCTACATTGATGGCACATATTTGGGAAGGAACTCATTGAGGCATTGGAGGCTGGAAGATCCTTAGGTAGATTCTTAACTGGGATTAATAACACATTCATATCTCTTATTCCTAAGAAAGAAAATGCTTCTTGTATGGATGAATTTAGACCAATTGCTTTATGTAATATTGTATAAAAAACTTTGTCTAAAGCTTTAGCTTGTAGATTAAAATTGGTGTTAAGAAAGATTATTGGGGAGGAGAAAACAAGGTTTATTCTAGGTAGGTGAATATTAGATGGCATAATTATTTCTCAAGAAGCCATTCATTCAATCCAATTTAATAAACATCCTAGGATGATAGTACAATTAGATATTAAGAAGGCTTATGATAAAGTAGATTGGAGATTTTTAGCTAAATGCATGGAAAATTTTGGATTTTCCATAGCATAGATAAATCTCATATATTACTGCATATCTATTTTGAAATTCTCCATCTTGATCAATGGATCTCCTAGGGGTTTTTTTGAAGGAACTAATGGCACCAGGCAGGGTGACCCCCTTTCTCTTTTTTCTCTTTATTATCATGGAAGAAGCACTAGGATGTAGATTCATCATCCATCAAGACCAAGGTTTAATTCAGGGGGTGGAAATCACCTCTTTGGTTAAAGGTGTCACCCACCAACAATTTGCTGATGATATACTTATGTTTGGAAAAGGAAACACAATAGAGGCATCTTACATGAAATATATTTTGGACAAATATTCTTTAGCATCAGGGAAAGAGGCTAACAAAGATAAGTCAACAATATTCTTCCTTAACACAAGGAAAGAAGTTCAGCAGAACATTCAAAAATTTCTAAAGTTTAAAATTGGCTCCTTTCCTTGTCAATATCTTGGCATTCCAATTGATAAAGCATTAAGGACTGATTCTACATGGAAACCTATTAAAGAGAGAATGGAAAGGAAAATGGATGCTTGGAAATCTAAATGGTTATCATGCGCTGGTAGGGTGGTTCTGATTAAAGCTACATTAGCTGCAATCCCTATTTATCTTTTGTCTTGCCTATCACTACCTGCGGGGTGTTACATGAATATAGTTAAAAAAAATGAGAAAATTCTTTTGGCAAGGTACAGATACTAAGAGAAAATTCACTCTTATCTCCTGGGATAAGATATGAAAACCAATGGAAGAAGGAGGTACTGGGATCAATGATAAGCAAAGGCAAAACCAGGCCCTTGGAGCAAAGCTATATTAGAAAATTTTGAAAGAACGAAACCTAAAATGGGTAAGAATTCTCAGAGGAAAGTACTTTCACCATTTAGATGATGCAAAGGTAGTAAGATCTTCCAACCTTCCTAGAGGTTCTAGAATTTGGAATTTCATTTACAAATCAAGGGGAGTCATAGAAGAGAATAGCTCTTGGAACATCAAAGATGAGATGGTCTTCTACTCTCCCAAATGAAATTCTATCTCTTTTTACTTCTTGGCCTCATCTCTTCAAGGGAAGTTTATGCGGCAATTTATGGATCATATCTCCATCCATTCTAATTTGGGAACTATGGAAAGAAAGGAATAGAAGGATCTTTCCAGATATCTCCCTTGAAAATTCCTCTATATGGAGTCGAATTAAGGCATCCATTGTGGAATTTATGAATGCTAGGATCCAATTACACAGTGCTCAACATAAATTCTACACAAGCTGGGATGATCTAATGATTAAGAACTGGTTTGGGCTAAAACTCCCTTTAACAGTTTGTAAAGGAGTTAAAGCTAATGCAAGCGTCTGACCTAATTGCAAATGGAAGCCTCCTTCATTCGGTTGGAGTAAGCTGAACTTTGATGGAGCATCAAAAGGTAACCCGTGTCCTTTTGGTGCAGGATGCATTATTCATTCTGCTGATGGCACTTTGATTGCAAAATTGGCAAGGCCATTGGAGTGTGGTACAAGCAACATGGAGGAATTCAAAGCATTACTTCTTGGCCTGTCACTGGCGTTTGAATTAGGCTTAAAAAAATTTGAAATCGAAGGAGATTCATTGATTACTATCAATGCAGTTAGAGCTAGGTCGACTCATAATTGGAAATTACAAGAAACTTTGGAGGTAATTTTAAACTTAATTAAGAAATTTGAATCTTCAACGGTCAATCACATATACCAAGAAGGGAATCTTATGGCTGATGACTTGGCCAACATAGCAGCTTTGGGGGAAAGCATTAAGTACATTTGTTAATCCATCATGATAATAGGCAAGAATTCTCAAGGGTTCTGGGTTACCTTTTTTGATGGATGATGGAGGAAAGGACAGTATTTTCATCTTAAATACATAATATATTGGTGGAAAAATGTGTTCGTTGGTGTTGAAGTGACAACTACTGAAAATTCCAACTGGCATTCTGAGATTCAGATTAATGGTGCAAGGCTGTACAACATTTCAATCTGTTGCATGGATGAATGTCTCCATAACTTCACATCTTCTCAACCTGGTGGGAACTGTACTTAGGTACTTACTCACACAATTCCCTCTAATTTTTAGCAAAACAACCATCTCCTTTTGTAGAAAGGCTAGGTTCTATGTAGAGGGATTTTAATAGCATTGGAAATCACCATTCATCTGATTCATTTGGCGACAAGTCATTCATAGCTAAAGACAAATTTTAGGTAAAATGTCAATAAGGGGATGATTCTCCACCAAGTATTTTATTCTAAGAAAGTCAGCGAGTTAATTATTTTTCAAGCAAGCCAAGGTGTTTAATAGCCAGGGTGGTTGGTAGAAATTGAGTTTTTTCCTCACCTCTCTCGCAGCAACGCAAGAAACAACAAAATGGACACTCCTATAAAATTTGGTGTGGATGTTGAATAGATTACTTTCAACACGCCTGTCACTTCCAATCATATCATGGAAGTTTGTATCTAAAAACATCCCCTTGTTATTCACGTAGTGAGAAAGGTATTGGGATTCAATTTTCTAAGCACAAATCATAGATTTAGGGTCCTTTCTGATATTTTTGTAGGCTTTCTCGAAAGCATTTTAGTGGCTGGTGATTCCAAAAATTTAGCTGAAGACATGTGCGACAGACTCTGTTGGAGATTTTCTTCTGTGAAAATAGTTGATTGTATGTTTGTCATTGATGAAAACATATAATATATAGCAGTATCCTATATGAAATTATCAGTAAAGATATTCTGGAGCCTTATGCAATTACATCTATGTTGTAGACATGTTCAGGATGTAATGTTCATACACACAGATTTAGATATGCAGTTTCTGTTGAGTTATGTTAATCTATTTTGGCAGTTACAATTTTTGGAGATTATCTATTAAGAGATGACGTATTTACATTGTTTCTTGAGTTGTGCATATCAGAAGAAGATTACAATTCACTGGAACTGATCAAGACAAAAGGTCTAAAAAAATAGTTCATTTTTTAGATATAGTGTATATCTGCCTTCCAGAAGGTTGCAGCCTTCACTATTTGAGCAGTGAGCTCTTGGACAGTGAGTCCTCACCCCTAACAGAGTTATTTGTAAAAGACTCCTAACAGGGTCTGACCTTTGACCAGGTCTTTGTACTTATTGCATTGTAAAGATCAACTCCTAACAAGGTTGCAAGATCTTCTAAAAAGGATAATTATAAAATATTATAGTTATTTGTGGGTGCTAATTCCCACAGGGGTTTTACCTAATTTGGTTTTCCCCATTACCAAAATTGTGTTGTTCATTTCTGAGTTATCTTGTTGAGTTTGTGTTTAAAGTTATTCTATACTTAATTGGAAAGAATTAAATCTTGTAGATAACTAATTCACCCGCCCTCTTGGGACTATTCTTAACAATTGGTAGCAGAGCCAAGTGCCTTGGAGAGAAAGCTTAACAACTTAAGGTAGATCAAATGGTATACTTCAGAAAAGAGAGTCCTAAGTTCAATGGAGATAATTATATTGATTGGAAGAACAAAATGATAATACATCTATAGTGCGTTGGTTTTGATATTTTTGAAATAGCCACACAAGAAGTTATTGCTCGCTCTTTGAGAGGCCTTGCAAAAGATGATGCTACCAGTAAACAAAGGGAGGTATCCACTGCCAATGCAATTTCCAAGGAAGCCCTTATAAGTGCATTATCTGACAGTGAATTCTCTGAGATCAAGAAAGTAGACAGAGCCTACACCATATGGAAGTATTTAGAAGATATGTTTGAAGGAGATATTCAAGAAAAGAATGCACGGATATAGACATGGAAAAAGAGGTATAAAAACTTAGAGATGCTACCTGAAGAGAACATCAGAGATTACAATCAGAGTATTAATCAAGCAGTTTCAGGAATCAGAAACAATGGTGGAGAAATTTTAGAGGAAGACATAATGGACAAACAGATGACTACATTGACAACAAACTATGAGAGCAAGATCAATATCTTAGATGTGACTATGCAATTCTCAAAATAATTCAAGAAAGAGACTTTTATTAGCAAAATCTATGCATTTGAGATATCAAGATTGAAGACAAAACCTAAAAGTGAAACAACTTTCAAAGCCTCAGTCCATGGTAAGAAATTCTTGAGCAGATCTAGTAATAATCATAACGAAGAAGTGGATACAGAAGTAGAATAAATCATTGCTATGATTGCCAAGAAAGAAAGGAAAGGTAAAGGAAAATATGAAGGAGAGCTACCTTTTAGATGTTTTTCATGCAACAAAGTTGGCCATTTTGTATCCAAGTGTCCTACAAGAGTCAAGAAGTTCAGATCAAATTACAAGCCCAAATATACTAAGGAATGCTATCATGTTGAAGATGGTGTAACTGATGATGAATTAGGAGAATATGAAATTGGATTTGTTTCCATTAAATACATTGAGAAAATGCTTGAAGAAATGGACATTGAAGATGAAAAGAAAGCACAAGAGTTACCATTAGTTTCCAAAGCAAACATTAGAACTGACTGGATCATTGACAACAGATGCTCACATGACATGAAAGGAGAAAAAGATAGATTTGTACACCTAGACAAGTACAAGGGTGGCATGGTTAGATTTGGAGGCAACACTCCCAAACCTATCATAGGAAGAGGTTCTATTACCTTAGATGGAAAGAACAAGACAGGTGATGTTCTTTATGTTGATGGCTTACATCATAACCTACTAAGTATTGGACAAGTGCTTGACAAAGGATATCCGTTGGAATTCAAAGACAACAAGTGCATCATTAATAAATAAATAGGGAGATATGATTGCATCAGGCTCTAAGAATAAAGGAAATGTCTTTCAGCTCAATTCAGAAGTAAGTTGTTTTGTTGAAAAAGTAGATGACAGTTGGCTATGGCACAAAAGACTTTGTCACATCAATTTTGACAACATAGTAAAGATAAGCAATGTAAAGGAAATAAGAGATCTTCCTAGTATTGCAAGACTAGTTGATACTATGTGTAGGGAATGTGTGATGGGAAAGCATGTAAGGAGCTCATTTATAAGCAAGAATAACTCAATAGAAAAAAAATTGGATCTAGTGCATACAGACTTATGTGGTCCCACTCAAACAAGATCATACTATGGAGAAAGGTATTTTATTTTGTTTGTTGATGATTTTTAAAGGATGATGTGGGTTGCATTCTTAAAGGATAAGTCTGAAGCTTTTGAGAAGTTCAGAATATTCAAAGAAAAAGTTGAAAATGAGTCTCGATTAAAACTAAAGTGTCTGAGATCAGATAGAAGAGGAGAATTCACCTGTGACCAGTTTAATGAGTATTGCCAAGAACATGGGATCAAAAGGCAGTTGAGTGCTCCTAGAACCCCTCAACAGAATGAGATTGCAAAAAGAAGAAATAGGATCATACTTGACATAGCTCGCACTATCATGATAGAAGGAAAATTTGCGCACACCTATTGGAGAGATGCAGTCAATACAATAGTCTATACTATTAACAGAATACAACTAAGGCCAGTCGCAGATAAGACACCTTATGAACTTTGGTTTGGTAATGTACCTACAGTAAAATACTTCAGAATCTTTGGAAGCAAGTGCTACATCAAGAGAGCTGATGGTGTTGGTAAGTTTGTTGTCAGAAGCGATGAAGGTATTTTCCTTGGTTACTCTACTAAAAGCAAAGCATATAGATGTTTTAACTTGAGACTTAAGAAGATAATTGAAAGTACACATGTGAAGATTGATGAGAAGTTCATGATTCAAGAAAGATACTATGATTGTGCACCTATGATTGAAGATGAACCCAAGCCTAGCAGTAAATAAATAATTATTGAAGAAATGTTTGATTGTATTGATGTATCATGCAATGACCCTGAAACAAGCAAAGAGGAATCACAGATTACAGATGAAGATGTCACACCTAAAGTTCCAAAATTCAAAAATAGATACCATTCAAAGGAAGATATCATTGGAGATCAGAGCAATAGAGTTTTGACAAGATCTAAAGAAAAAGGTTTAACAGTTGATGAAGAGGTATGTTTACTTTCACCAATTGAACCTTTAAGTGTTGAAGATGCATCCAATGATTCAGTTTGGTAGAAAGCTATGAAAGAAGAATTAAATTAGATAATCAAGAATGATACATGGGAATTGGTCCCTAGACCTTGTGACAAAAAGGTAATTGGTACAAAGTGGCTATTCATAAATAAGATGAATGAAGAAGGTACAATGGTAAGAAATAAAGCAATATTGGTATGTAAAGGATATGCACAAAGAGAAGGAATAGACTACACTTATACATTTTCCCCTGTGAGAAGACTGGAAGCTATTTTCCCTTGTTGGCCTATGCAACATTTAAGAAATTCAAAGTATATCAGATGGACGTCAAGTCAGCCTTTCTGAACAGGGACTTGAAGGAAGAAGTTTACATAGAACAACCTGAAGGATTTAAATTATCAGACAAATGAGACATGGTATGTAGATTAAAGAAATCCCTTTATGGACTTTAATAGGCCCCAAGATCTTGGTATGAGAGTCTTGATGGTTACTTAACCAAGATTGGATTCAAAAAGGGAGCAACAGATTGCAACTTATTCATGAGAGAGACACCTGATGGACTACTACTTGTTGCTATCTTTGTTGATGACATTATTTTGGAGGTAATGACAAGCTTAGTGTAGAATTCACCAAAGAGATGCAAAGTGAGTTTGAAATGAGCATGAAAGGACCTATCAAATATTTTTTGGGATTGAATGTAAAACAAAAAGACAAAGGAATATTCATAAATAAGTCTAAATATGTAAAGGAGATATTGAAAACATTCAAAATGGAAGATTGCAAACCAGTGAGCACCCCCATGATAACAGGATGCAAGCTTTCTAAAGATGATAACTCCATAGCAGTTGACAAGATACTATACAAGTCTATGATTGGAAAAATCATATATCTTACTCAATCTAGACCAGATATTTCTAATGTAGTTGGCATTGTTTGAAGATTTGCAGCTGAACCTAAAAAAAATCACCTAATGGCAATAAAAAGAATATTTAGATAATTAAAGGGGACTATAGACTATGGTTTATGGTATCCTAACTCAGAGAATATACAGCTTCATCTATATACAGATGCAAATTGGGCAGGTTGTGTTGATGCCAGAAAGAGTACCTTAGGAGGAGCAGTATTTCTTGGAGATAGGTTGGTTAGTTGGGCAAGCAAGAAGCAGAATTGTATCTCTCAGTCGACAACAGAAGCTGAGTATGTTGCAA
>MU223914.1:2403693-2420943 GCA_018584345.1 Thuja plicata | reverse complement strand
TCAGATTGATTATCCTATTGTTATTCACTATGATAACACTAGCACTATCAATATGTCAAAGAACCCTGTGATGCACGCAAAGACAAAACACATTGAGATCAAATATCATTTTCTAAGAGAAAAATTTACAGACAAAGAAGTAAATTTGGATTATGTGAGCACTAAAGAATAGTTAGCAGACATTTTTACAAAGCCTTTATCAAAATATACTTTTGAGTATCTCAAGGAGAAGCTGGGAGTAATTTCCTTTCCTGAGTATGATTAGAACTTGCAGCAAGAGCATCAGTCCTTGGTGACTGATGAGTGGTTGACTACTCTACTTCTACAGTAGTACCTATTCTTAATTGTTTTTGGCACCCTTTTCCATTGATGTCAAAGGGGGAGTATATAGTTAGGGGGAGCATATACTATGGGGGAGTATACAATAATGAAAAATACAGTAATAAGAGACACAATAGTTAAGAGGAGCTTTTGATGAGGATATTGAGAAGATTGTAAAAAGAAGGAAGATACTTTGGGTTGATGGTTTTTTTCATATCATATGTTGTCATCAATGTCAAAGGGGGAGATTGTTTGAGATTTTCTTCTGTACAAATAGTTGATTGTATGTTTGTCATTGATGACAACATATAATATACAGCAGTATCCTGTATGCAATTATTAGTACAGATATTCTAGAGCCTTGTGTGTTTACATCTATGTCGTAGACATGTTCTGGATGTAATGTTCATACACGCAGATTCAGATATGCAGTTTCAGTTGAGTTATGTTAATCTATTTTGGTAGTTATGGTTTCTGGAGATTATCTATTAAGAGCTGACATATTTACATTGTTTCTTGAGTTGCACTTATCTTCAGGATATGCTTGTTTATATTCATGTTTAGTTATGAGTTAACAATGATTATCCAAATGTGCTAAACATGTTTTAACAAAAGCGTGATGTTTGAGTTAATTTGGTAGAGCTGACTATGTGAAGTGATGTGTCTATTCATTTTGAGTTGCATGGTCCTAACTTTGTTTGCGAGCTTAGTTAAGCCAACAAGGAAGTTACTGAAGTGTTTCCTATAGCCGTCGTGACCTTATCCTTGGGGAAGATACATATGGCAGTTCAATTGTGATTGCAAAGTGTGAATGAAGGAATAAGATAGAGCAGAGCAAAAAGATAGATAGTAAAGCTACATCATTCATCAATTGAAGATCTATGTGAAGAATCAAAAGAAGATTACAATTCACTAGAACTAATCAATACAACAGGTCTACACAAATAGTTCATTTTTCAGATATAGTGTATATCTTCCTTCCACAAGGTTGCAGCCTTCACCATTTGAGAAGTGAGCTCTTGGATAGTGAGTCCTCACCCCTAATAGGTTTATTTGTAAAAGACTCCTAACAGGGTCTAACCTTTGACTAGGTCTCTGTACTTATTGCATTGTAAAGATCAAGTCCTAATAGGTTTGCAAGATATTCTAACAAGGATCATTATAAACTAGTACAGTTATTTGTGGGTGCTAATTCCCACTGAGGTTTTTACCTAATTTGGTATTCCCTGTTACCAAAATTGTGTTGTTCATTTCTAAGTTATCTTGTTGAGTTTGTGTTTAAATTTATTCTATAATTAATTGGAAAGAATTGAATCTTGTAGATAACTGATTCACCCCCCCCTCTCAGTTATCTCTTAGGACTATTCCTAACAGACTCTTTTATGGAAAATCATTATGGACCTTCACAATGTAGTTCTCAACATTGATTCTGATCTTACTACCCCTTTTCCATGGGACTGAGCCATGACCATGATAGCAGGGCAACCTTTCCTGGGATTTGCAGTAGGAGAAAGAAGGAATTTTTATGCTAGTCCTCCTCGTTTCCATTTTATTCTTTGGGGATGGGAATGAGAGGACCACCATCTGCGCCTAATGATTATGCGAAGAGGATTGAATTTCCTCTCCAAGTTCCTGGGTATAGAGCACATATTATATGCTCCATTTGGGGGTAATATTGATGAAAATATTCCATGGGTCCATCAATTCAAGTATGATGAGAAATTGGACGGGCTAGGTAGTCCAGTATCATCTGATACTGATGACGGAGGAAAAGAAGAAATGGAGGAAGATACAAATGAAGAACAGGATAATGAGGAGGAGACTGAAGATGAAGATGTGATCGATGCAGCTACTGTGGAGGATTCAAATTTTGATGAGGTTTCTCTGGAGGATGAAGCTTTGGTGGTAGCAGGGACACTCAACTGACTATCAGCTCCAAGTCAAACTCTACACCCAACACAGAAAATGATACCACCTCTCCCTCTGATTGAGATTTCAGAGATAAGTTTATATCAGGCTTGATAGTAACCCAATTTTTTGTTGATAATTGTTAAACTCTCATTTAAGTTTTTTGTTTATGGTTAACTATGGATGAGCATAGGTTCTCTGGATTTGGGGTTCACAATCCTCTTGGTAGGATTGGGTTTTGAACCAAGAACCTTTTATGTTTTCTATTTTACTTTTTTACTGCTTTGTTAATATTAATAGAAAATATTGGCTATGGCCCCTTAAAGATCAAAAAAAAAAAAATTGAATGTAGTTTCTAAGCTTGTTTTTTGAAAACAAATTAATCTATTTGATGAAAAATTGAAATTTCAATGAAATAGGTGTATGTGTGACCAACGTACTGCAGTCAAATGATAATATTTTTTGTACAAGATTCTAGATATAAGTAGAAGACTCAAGTCTGGATGTGACACATTTTTTTAATAATTTTTTTTCAAGTAAATAATTAATTATGATTTTTTACTATAATATTTTTTCAGAATTTTAAAACTCATATGTCTAACCACCATAACTTAGTTAAAACTTGATAAAATTCAAATTTTTAACTATAGTATGTGAAGCATAAAATGTGACATATGTTTTAGATTTGAAAAATGTTATACCACTTGAAAGTTATAAATGTTTTTTAATTAGTCTATCAATTAGGAATTTAGACGTAATTCAATTAGAAAATAAATAATAATTATTTACTAAACTCAAAATTAGACAACATTTATATTGGTGGAAAGATGAGAATCTCCTCAAGAAACCATTTTCATTTCATCAATTTCGGGTCAAAAAAATATCGTCATCTACATGGTCAAAGTCTGGAGATGCAAGTAAATATTACAAGCACATTTTTTAGATTGAATATCCAGGTTTGGCACCCCTAAGCCAAATACTATAGCAATCTCTAGGTAAATTCCAAGGCTACAAATTTTTGTAAGAGGTATGAGATATTATATCCATATCCAATATCGGATATGGATCGGATATCAGATACAGATCGGATATTTGATATAGATATGATATCCTACTATACAATATAATTAATATAATATTGTGTAGTAGGAAAAGGGGATCACCTAATAGGGTCTAAGTTCTCCCCAATTCATAAGGTACATTGGAATACAAAGCCTCCTCAAGTCAAATTGGATCAACACCACAAGAAGAGATGATATGATGCTAAAATCGGATTTGGGTCAACAAGGGCTTCTATTCCTTTGTTGCTTAGAATTGAGAAAGAGGATGAATGAAAGAGAGCTAAAAAATTATTAAACAATCTAATTTGAAATGAAATATGTAAAATATGAAATAGAAATGAAATATGTGCACCTAGAAGTGAAATGAGGATGATAGAGCTTCAGATCTGATTTTCAGAATATTGTTATCCCACAAGAACCTGTAATTGTGGATCTGAGATGTCAAAGTTGTAACCTATTGTCCTTGAAAATTTCACTAATTTTTTGAGGATGCAGAATGTTTGGAATGTTATGCATCTACGGTTTTGGCCTGAAACTTTACAGGGGTCTGTATCAGAGTCTACATAATCTAGATCTGGAAACATAACTTCCTAGCCTATACCTGCACATAGAAAAATGGGACAAAAGGTTGTGTAATGGGGTTTGCCTTGGTCAAACCCTTATTTAGGAATCAAAATTGAAATATGAAATGAAAATCATAACACAAAAGCACAATAAATTGTTAATGTGCTTACCCTCATGGAGGGATGTTGGTATCACTCAAATCCATAAAATATGCTTGATGTTTGTTGGTTGAATGTATATGTTGATCTTGTAGATGATATTTAGGATTAAGGATGTCTTCCCATGTACATGGATCTAATGAAACCACTCCTAGATCTTGATTTGATTGAATTTCTGGATCACACATTGTCAGGAGAGAGATGAATGATAGAGATGGAGAGATCTTATTTGGTTGTTTGAGAACTCCACTAAGGCAACACCTTGGGATGGAAAAGCTAACTTCAACTTGAAAAATATTTCCTTGATAAGATGGAAGAAAGAAGAAGAGATCTTGAATGACCTTGGTTTGAGATCTTGAAATCACCTAGCTTGCTTGAATGCTCTTGAAAAATAGATCACAAAATATTTGCACTTGATAGCTTGAGAGTACTTGTGGATATCAAAATTAGATGTATAGGGTTTATATACTTCATGGCTCATTTCAGGATTCAAAACCAAGCTAGGCTAACCATTGGAGAAGAAAATAATGCAAAACCCTGGTCATATCAGGCCTTAGGGTTGATTTGGTGCAATTTTCAAGGGTGAAAAATGTTTGAAATGCCCTGCACCTTGAAAAATGCACCCAAAATAGAATCATGGTGTCAAGATGATGAATAGAGGCCATGGTTTGAATTACAGGTTGTCGAGATCAAGAAAAATGGGAAAAAAGACCTTGAAATAACAAAATAGGGGTTATATGTCCTAATTAAAGTCACTAATAAGATATCACTGTGCATATGTGAAATATACACAATGATATATAATATAGTGAATCTAATTCACAATGCACTACACGTGCTTTACAAAACTTCCTGAATGTTTAGATATACAAAATTGAATAATAACACCTTTACACCATTGAAACAATAACTCTATACAAAGTATAACAATCAAATGATTTTACCTTTTGGAACAACCACACAATCTGAATGTCTTCAAGATAGGAAATATAATGTTCAATGTCCTTGAACAAAAAGTAAATTGTCTTTAGGTTATAACTTTTTACTAATTTTTTAACAATAATAGAATGTATAATGTTGTCTTTGATTGAAATTGAATATTACTTTATCAAATAAACTGTCTTTCTCATAATTGTCCTATAGTTTATTTTTTATAACTAATAATAATCAAGCTTTCAACTTAAATCATTATACCCATACTAGGGTTATTGCATTTACACACAATTTGTAGAACCATGAGGGATTTGAAAATCCAAACTAAAGCACATAACTCGTTCTCAAGATTACAAACATATACACAAAACCCTTCATAGTGACAACAAGAACAACCTAGGGTTAAGTAAACCAAAATGGTTATTGAGATATGTAGGAACCCAACTAGGATTTAAATGAAAAATTTACTACATAACAAAATACTGACCATAGAAACTAATAACAAACTTTAACACAAATCATAGTACTGTCCATAGTTGTATGATAACAAAACTAGGGTTATAGAAAATTCTTTGTTAAAGAAGAATTTACAGATTGAAGAAACAAATAACCTTCTCTATAACAAAACCCTTTACAAAACATGAACTTAAAAAAATAAGAAACCTGTTTTACAATTTACAGTTTGAATAAAGAACCTTTACCAGGTATACTAAAATGAAACATAGATTTGACACTGTTAATAAAATTCCAACTAACAAATGAAAATTGTAAACTTCTTTAGAAAAATTGAAACAAAATAGGTATTGAGAGAACAAAAACACTTGTACTCTGCACTTACACTAAAAATATATGAACTTTGAATGCCACCTCATGCCCTTTCTATTGGAGTTGATGAAAAACACAACCCCACAACTCCCAAGAATCATCTGCATGCAAATACCTATCACAGAAAGAGAGAAGCAAAAGCTATGGAGTCCAGAAACAATAGAACTGTGGAAGAGGAAACATCCTCAATTGATTCAATAATGGAATACAAAATACAAGATTATTCAAGATCAATCAAAATGGATTACAATGAATTACAATGAGTTGATTAAAAAAATAAAAGAGATCAAACCTTATGAAAGGTGATCAAAACCTAAAAAGGGAAACACTAGGTTGCATGATAATAATTAATAATAGAATTAATTATTATATACCTAAATTTAAGCTTAAGTGAACTAGAGATAATAAGTGACTTTAATAATTAAATCAAATGATTTAATTAAAAAGTGAAATAACTTATTACTCTAACACCCCCCCTTAAGATAAACTTAGGGAGTAGCTAAAACCTAGAAACAACTACCGAAAGTAGGAAATGGGTCCCGACAACAAGGCCTAATGAGGTACACAAGTACAAAAAAATATGTAAAGAGGATAAAAGGAGAAAATCAAGTGAGAAAAAACCCCTCTCTGAAAAGAGATGAAGCCTAGTGAAGGACTGAAAAAACCTCCAAACTAGAGAATGTCCCAGAATATAGGGACAAAGATTAGGTAGAGAAGAATGTAATCTACATGATTGCCCTCAAATGACACTACTTGAATCAGGATGGACAAAAAGGAAAACATCAAAACTCAAAGATACAGAGGGAAAAAACACCAAAGTATGAAGAGCTGATCAAAAGAAGAACATGTAGAACACCACTGAAGCATGAAGCTACAAATAATGTCAAAGAATATTTCCTGGAACCTCCACTGAAATAGAATTTGATCATGTAGAGATTATTGTAATCAAATCTTGAAGAATTGATCAATCTAAGATGGAAGGATGCCTCCAAAATAGGAATTAAAGAGTGTCCATATGGTAAATCATCCATCTTACTGAAATGCATAGGTACACAGTCACTACATCTGCCTAGTATGTAGGAACACATAATGAATGCATAGATGACCCCATCAAACCAAGGAAGTATTAGAGCCAATAGGAGATACCCCCCATAATGCTGAAAAGGGAGAGGCATAACAGTTACGCTAAACCAAACTGCCAAGAACAACTACATGATGAAGAACTTGGAACATAGAAAGTGCAATATAAAGTACAAACACATATAAAGGATGGTGTCATGGAAGGATCACTCCCTTGAGATACATCATGAGGCTAAGGTCATGGAATGAACACTCACTTGAAAAAGGTAAAACAAATACCCCCATGACACTTTATAATGTAGTGCGAGTACAAATAGACACAAAAAAGTCCAAGATCCCAAGCATGCATTAGATGACACTTTATCCCAGTGCATTTGCAAATAGGGAAAAGTACAGAAATTAATGTCTACAATGATCAAGATTGACAAGAAATCTATAGAAACATGAATAATAGCTAACAGGGAGTCACCCCATGCAAGGAAAATGATCCTCGGTTTGAAACAACCAAGATAACCACCAGATTGAAAAAAATGCAAAAAAATGAATAAAAATGAACTTGGGGTAGATTCTGGGTGTGACACCCATAAAATAAGATAGAGCACAAAACCATGTTTCCAACGCCATGCGGAAGTTGAAAAATGGAGTCCGAATGAGCAAGATATGGCTTCTGGAGTGCAAAAAAGAACCCTAACTTTGATTGGTGAAAAACCATGCCAGATGGAAAAATAAGAAAATATAAGCTCCATATTTGGATAGAGCTCGGAAAGAGTTTTTTGACAATATAATATAGGTCAAAATACGATACTGTATGCACAAGATATCGCAAAAAAACAACATGATGCTCATTATGAAAAAAAATGCTAGTTGTATGACGAGTTGGTGGCCTTCAAATTTAACCCTGATCTTAGACCTGTGAATGCTAATATCAGCAACATGGAAACTGAGGTGGCATGAAAACTGAGTCATCTTTTCCTTGAAAAGCATTTCAAGGTCGTGCATGCAAAAAAGAGGGTCCAAAATTCAACTGTGTCCAAATTGGATTTTCCTTATATGAAAATGGGGGATTTTTGGCCTTCTGGACGAAGTTGTGATGTCAATGTTTTCCCAAAATTCTCTAAAAAATAACTCTCCCCAAATTCACCAAAATCTAAGAAAAAAACCTCTTGAATACACAGATTTGAAGAACAAGGCCAAATCTTTCATGAAGAGAACATGGGCATGAAGATCTGTAGCTCTGATACCATATTGGAGTTGATGCAAAACATAATCCCACATCTCCCAAGAATCTCCTGCATGCAAACACCTATCACAAAAAGAGAGAAGCAAAAGCTATGAAGGCCAAAAGCAACATATCTATGGAAGAGGAAACATCCTCAACTGATTCAATAATGGAATACAAAACACAAGATGATTCAAGATCAATCAGAATTGATTACAAAAAGAAAAGAGATCGAACCTTATAAAAGGTTATCAAAAACCTACAAAGGGAAACTCTAGGTTGCATGATAATAATTAATAATAGAATTAATTATTATATGTCTAAAGTTTAGTTTAAGTGAACTAGAGATAATAAGTGACTTTAATAATTAAATCAAATGATTTAATTAATAAGTGAATTAACTTATTACTCTAACATTTCTTCACTGTGGTTGAAATAGAAAACTCAATCCCTAACTATTATGTACCCTAGCTCGAGAGAGTTCTTTTCAAAAATGAAATAACAAAATGACTTTGAA
The DNA here is from genome assembly GCA_018584345.1 of Thuja plicata. Taxonomy (NCBI): domain Eukaryota; kingdom Viridiplantae; phylum Streptophyta; class Pinopsida; order Cupressales; family Cupressaceae; genus Thuja; species Thuja plicata. The sequence goes on along the minus strand of MU223914.1, from coordinate 2,412,357 downwards.
AAATAAGCTTAGGATATACTTTTATTTTCCTCTTTTATATCATATGATTCGTGCCTCTTTTTAGTGTTCGTGATAAGTTTTATTAACTTTATATTATTAATGTTTTCCAAAGTCTATGCCTTAGGATATGTCAATATCCTATGCTTTTATCTTCACAAACATGTAAACCTTTCAAAGATATTTTCAAGACTACTAGTAAATATATATTTTATCGCAACCTTGATTACCTTATCATATATGAAACCAAGATCAATGAGACCTTTGTGACAAGTTTTTACACAATATGCACTATAAGGAACATCATGTTTTGAAATTCCAAATCAAATATACTACCCATAAACTGTAATGAATATGAAATGAGAGGACCATTATAATGAATATGCATCAACATAAAATTGAAATACCAAACCAATGTCATTGTGGTATTTAGCAATCAAGCATACCAAGGAGAGATACTACAAGAATACTTTCTTTTCTTATTTCTTTGGTCATTAATGCCAACACATGCCAAAGGGAACAAGTACATTGTTTAGGTGTAAAAGATCTCCCTCACATTCATAAACAATAAGAAAATATTCAAATTTTTACTTAATTTCTTCATTTGTAGGTATGGTAGCCCATCTTCCATTGTCACTAATGATAGTAAATATTTCAATAATAATGAACACAAAACCATTTTCCATGAATTCATACCCCTAGTATTCATACCCCTACTAGAGCCATACCATATTCCCTTATCTTTGGAGTTGTAGCTATCCTACCCATTGAAATTAAACTATCCTCTTTGTGCATCTCCTTGCATGTTTTTTTTGGTGATGAAGTACATTGAGTTGCATGTCTTCAAGAGTTAGAATTCCTTGATGAAACTAGTTCAGTGCACTTAATCATTTGAGATATCAAAAAATTATATAGATAAGCAATAATAAGTAAATCACATATATGGACTTTGGTATTGGTGATTTAATCATTAAAGAATATTAGAGAAATACCAATCAAGATCATGCAAAGAAGGGTAAGTTTGAGCCTAATTAGTTGGGTCCTTACATTATTATTGTGAAGTCTAGTTTAGGGACATGTTAGTTGGACAAACCTATGAATATTATTCATCACAAATACTCTCATGCCTAGATAGTTTACTATGTTAAAATATTTTTTTTATTAAAAAAAAGTAAAACCAATGTTTACAAGTGAAAACCATAATGAAAATCATTTTTTTTAATAATAGGTAATTTATTGTCTACAAGTTACACTTTAGAAAGGACCTAGAGTATCTATGTTTTTAGTATCCTTATTTTCTTTTTACAACATTTTGACCTTGATTAAACCATGGATATGTCTCAAGGCTTATTTAAGAAAAGTCTTGATATATTCATTTAATTTTAGAATTCTCTATTCACATAATCTAAAAAATTCCAAAAAAATTAGAAAATTTTAACAATCCAAATTCATATCCTTAAATTCTCAAATTCTTATAAGAATTGTAAAGAAGTCAACCAAAATTCCAAATTCTTAAGAAGATCTAAATTTTACCTATAGTCACACCAATAAAGAATTTAGACAACATATTTGATTCTATTATAGATCTTTATCATGATCAACATAATAAATTTTACTTGAATCAAGAAAATCAAAGATTATGCAAATTAATCTCTCAATTTCAAGAGGAAAATTTATGAATTTATGTTGCAAAAATCCCACCGTTATTTGGAGCATGCAGTAACAAAAAATCATTGCAATCCTTAATTTAAGTTTTTTTTTTATGAATAGGCCCTTTACTATTAATTAAAAGTTATAAAGTACATATTCACAAAAAACGGGGTCGGGCAAAAAAGTCACCCCACGAGAGTCACACGGCCCAAGGCTGGAATCACAAGAAACAACTATTCATAAAAAAAAACCTCATGCAGCCAAAGCAGTGGTTGCAGAGGGAGGATCCTGATCATTATGATTACCCCACCTAGAGGTAGGGTTAGAGTTGGGGTCAGGAAGTGACCACCCATCATTATCCTCTTTATCTTTATCTAGCGCAATTTCACCATCCTCCACTCTAGGAGGTGAAATGGCCAAAGTCAGGCAAGGAAACTTGTTAGAACAAGCAACAGGAAGAACACTAGGAGGTAGTAGGTCCCAGCCTAAGGTACTCCACCATGGTTGCGGAGAAGCCGAATGACCCCGCCAGACACCTCTACTGGGAGAGTGAGGATGAGCCTGAGAGTGGGGAGTGAAAGACCGCCTGCCAGAGGAGTGGTGGTGGTGATGGTGAGGAGGGGTATTGCTAGCAGAAACATGGTCTAGTGGCACGCAAGAAATAGTACAAGGGGCATTTCCCTAGTGCTGCAAAAGCTCCTGCAGATGCACCACTTCAAGATCCACCTTATCTGTCTAAACTTGTATTTGCAGAAGCACATTATTATAGATACAAGCTTTAGAGTACATAGATATATTGGTATCAAGAGAGCTGTAAGCAAATAAAAAAACATTTCTGTCTTTCCATAAAGTAAAACGAATCTCCATCCTGAAAGCATGCCAGATCTAGGAAAATTGGAAAGGGATTCTGGGAGAATCTCCCAACAGGACCATATGCCAAGAAAAAAAATCTAGCCTTAAAGGCCGAAAGAAATCATGAATCTAGGCCCAATACTGTTGAGCTCTTCTGCATAACCAAAATATATGCAGGAAAGACTCTGGTAAGCCACAAAATAGACATCTAGGGTTGGGAAATCCCATGTGTTTGAGTCTATCACCCAACGGTAAGCCTTGGAAGAGAACACACCAAGAAAAATGAGAAATATTTGGCTCAGTGATAGCAGACCAAACCATGAGAAATCTGTTCTGCAAGGTACCATGAGATGAATGCAAATGTCATTGGTTGTTGAGAGTATCAACCATAGGAAGGTGAGGAAACAACATAGAATAACCAATCTTGGGCTTGTAATTGGCAAATGGTGTCGCTGGATATCACTTCCAATCTTTCCACCAAGGCCTAGAAGAAGAAATGTCAAGCTTATGAAATAATTGAGGAGGAATAGCAGAAACAAGAAGGTCAAAAGTCAAACAATCAGTCTGATTAAGATGAAATTGTATCTATTTATATTCCCAAGAGGGGATACTAAAAGTAGCTCTGGAAAAAATTTCCTTAGGAGTGCGGATGCCACGCTTATGAAAGCGGAGAGCACTGCAACCTAGCATTTTTGCAAGAGGTCACCCTTGAATCTGGAAAAGAGGTGACCACCAGATGTTATGCTGATTAAAGGAGAGACCATCCTTAAAGCCATCTCTAGCCCAGCGAAGCCAATGTTTGAGGGCTTCCCAGGCTTTCCAGATACTTTTGACAACAAAGGAACCCTGAATCTGAACAGGCTCTTTCATGGTTAGGAGGGTTTGAAACCCAATCCATTTCCAGGCTGGCCTATGAGAAGGAAAACTAGACGAAATGCAGTGTCTAAGGAGAATTTTCTAGACTTCATCTCCTGTGATGGCTCTAATGACCCACTTGGCACATAGAGAAAGGCCCTATTTGTGAGTAGAAAGAAGTCCAAGCCCACCTAAAGCTTTAGGAAAACAACAATATTCCCAGGCGACTCTATGGAAACAATGATGGTCAACACCAGAGGCCCATAAGAAATCCCGAAAAAGCTTTTCCAGCTTACCATAGGAATCTTTTGAAGGAGCCCATCATGAAGAATAATAAACATCTGTGGCGGAAAGAACCTTAGCACATATCTGGAATTTACCAGCCAAAGAAAGAGGTTTGGTAATCCAGTAAGCAAGTTTTGTTTCAACTCTGTTGAGAATAAAATTCCAGAGATCAACAAGGGAAGCTTGAAAAGAAAAAAGGATTCCCAAAAAGTGGAAAATCTCACCATGGGCAATCCACTTCCAGCAAAATTGAAGAATCCAGGGAGGCAGAGGAAGAAAGGATTGACAATAACACTGGGTCTTGTGCCACTGAATGGCAGAGCCAGAGGCTAAGCAAAAGGTATCAAGGCATTAAAGCGTATCTTTAACGTTGTCTTCTTCTTCCATGAGAGTGAGTAATGAGTCATCTGCAAAGTGGCCATTGACAAGTTGGGCGGGGGAGGAATGCAAGGATATTCCTCTAAGCCGGCCAGCAGAGATGACATTAGCCAACAAGTATCCAAAGCCTTCCACAGCAAGCACATACAAAGCAGGAGCAAGAGGACAACCCTAGCGAATGGAGCGGAATAATCCAAAAGTGACAGATTGATGACCATTGATGGTGATGCAAGAAGAAGCATCCCCAAAGAGAATCCTAATGGATTGAATAAACCTGGGTCCAAATCCTAGAGCTTGCAGCATAGCCAAGATAAATGGCCATTCAATTCGGTCATAGGCTTTAGCAAAGTCTATTTTCAAAAATATATCTTGTTGGTGGGAAGTGCGAGCCCACTCCATGCCTTCCTAGAAAACAATAATTTTATCAAGAATAAATCTTGACCTGATGAATCTAGTTTGTTCTGGTTGAACAATCAAGGGTAGAAGATGCCAAATTTTAAGAGCAAGAGCTTTGGCAATGATATTGCCCAAGGTTTCGAAGTGAAAAGCCTCTAGGTAGACTTTGTGGAGATCAGGAATGACAAAGTCCTAGAGAGTTTTGTAAAATTCACAAGGGAAACCGTCACACCTAGGTGCTTTGTCATCAGCCATTGAGAAAATAGCTTCCTTGAGATCAGCAACAGAGAGTAGTTGATCACAGAAGTCCCTCTAAGAGGAAGAAAGCCTATTGGGAACCACAACTACAGTGGTCTTAAGGGCATTATCTCTATCAAGAGAATTTTCTTGGGTAGTAAAACCTTTCTCATAATGGCAAACAAAATCTGGAAGGATGTCAGGTGGTTCAGAAAAGACCGCTTGACCTTCCTTGATAAGCTTAATTCCCACAGAGGTATGACGAGCTCTCATGCATTGGAAAAATTCTTTGGAAGCTTGATCCCCAATCTTCAGCCAATGAAGACAGGCTTTGATCTGAGCACCATGAGCAATGTAAGAATAAGCAACTTGTTTCTGATGACGAATCTATGCAAGATGGACCTGCAACTGAATGTTGAAAGGATCCATGGCAAGATTTTCCGTAGTAGATTGCAACTCTCTGGTTGTTTCCTGGTAGGAGTGCCTATGGAAATTTGCAAGATGTCTACCATAAATGCGGAGAAATTAAGCTGTGCATTTGATAGCATCATTCCACCATTGAATCCAACCAATAGCATGACGTGGCCTAGATTCCAAATTCCAAACACGCTGAATGTGGGCCACCGTGGCTTGATGGGACAACAGAGAAGTATTAGAAAAGAATAGCATTTTGCAAGGTCATTGCTGAGCTATAGCACACTCAACACCAAATTTGATGGGAAAGTGGTCTGACAAAGTGACATTAATGAGAGGAATGACAGGGGAGTCCTGGGAGTCCGAGAAGGCAAAAAAGATTGTGCAGAGATCATGGAACGATTGAGCCATTTCAGAACTTTGTCAGAACCATCTCTAAAATTAGACCAAGTGTGCCACACATCCCCAGGATGGCGGCGGTGTGCAATAGGATCAGAAAGGCCTAATTTATTACGCATGTGGTACCAGGCTTGACGCTCTCCACCTATTCAGCAAAAAGGAACAATCCCATATTTATTTGCTGCCATCTCAACCATATTAAAGCCACCACACATGACCCAAGTGGTTGGTGGCAGAGTGTCAGCAATCCATCTCCAAAGAAGAGATCGCTCAACAGCATCATTGGAAGCATAAACATTAACAACCCCAAAAGAATGATTGTGAATAGACAACAAAATCCACACCGCTTTGTGAGTGGGGTCACAACTGTGATCAACAAGAAAAGAGTGCCACCGAGGTGAGAGAAGAGTAACAACACCACCTCGACCAACTTCATGCTGAGAGGAGAAAACAAGGCTATCAGGCCAAATGGTTATGCAAGAAGCTTGGAGAAAGAAACCAACAATTTTAACCTCTTGAAGGAAAAACACATCCAACAGAGCAAAACATTGATGAACATCTCTAACCGAATACTTTTGGTGGAGGTCTGTAAGACCTTAAAAATTCCAAGAGATGTAATTCATTAAGAATTATCTTGCATATCATCCTCGTCCCCAAGAGAGGAGAAGCTGTTATACAAAATGGCAGAAGAAGAATGTCCCATGAGTCTGAAAAAGGACTCATCAGAGCCTCCCAGAATAACGCTGCATTTTTTGGAAGCATGTTCATTGTGCTCATCCCGTCGGGGAGGGCTACGAGAACACCTCAAAGGCTGAGAAGCCAATGTTGAGAATGTGGAGGCAGAAAGCGGAGTGCGAACCCAAGGCTAGTGTTCAGCGGAACCAACAATAGGTTGAATAGGAACTGAAGAGTCCACATGCTTATCTTTCCTCTGGATATCCCCAAGGTTTGAAACCACAGGCTGAGGAGCAGCCGCTAGGGAAGGTGACGCCAAAGGTTTCTTTGAAGCAGAAGCTGAAAAGCTTTTACCTTTGCGAACCACCATTGTCCAGTCATCTTTAGCCAGCTTAGAAGCAACATCTCTGGCCTGGGGTTTTGGCCTCGAATCCACTAGGGGACAATCTTTGATCTTATGAGTGGCAGATTAACAACGATAACAGGTGTTTGGCAAGTTTAGGTACATCACTTTCTGGGTGAAAATAATATCACCAATTTGAATCTCAATCGACTCCTTGAGGTCCCTTGAAAGGTCGACCTCAACACAGGCTCACTTTTGTGGACGAGCGTTAAAGAAACGGTCTGTTCAAGACAGACCACTTTGCCAATAGCTTGCGCTAGGGTTTGCATGAAAGGCTAGCAAGGCAAAGGAAAACCAGGAAACTCAACCCAAACAGGAACACATAATTTCTTGTCATCAGAAATAGAGAAATCACGTGACCAACACTGAAAAACCAAGAGAGAAGACCTAACAGACCAAGGACCATGTGAGAGAATAGCCTCAACATGAGTTGGGTTGGAAAAGCGAAAAAGAAAAAAGCCTTTGGTAAGGCTTTAAACGCCATCAAGCCAGACTCCGTGAGGAGACCAGGCTTTGGTTGCGCATTCACGCAACATGCTTTCAAGAGGGATTCTACCAACAAAATAGCCAATAAGAATATTCTTTTCAAGCCAATCACATGCAGAATCAAAATCTTGAACAGGCGGGATAATATCAGGCATACCTCATGGAATACTTTCAAGACGAACTTGCGTGGTCGCTTGTTCGGAGGAGCCATGAGCATCTATATCAACTCCAGCACCAGCATCAATTGCTAGGCAGAGGCTGGATGGAGCCATTAATAACCTAAAAAAACTCTCGTAGTAAATACAGTATGTACGACACAAGAAGCAGTTAAGACTTAGAAAAGGAAAACCAGACACAAAACCCTAGCAAAGCACTTTCCCCAATTTCAAAGTGTTTAATTCAAGTTCTACTTGGTATTCAAATAGTATTAATTTTAATTAATATTGTGTATTTTTAATTATTTCAGTTTTGTTTTACTCTGATTACTGTTACAGAGTGGGAGAGTTTATTATTGTGGCATAACATTATTGTCATTATTATATGTGGTATAGCTATAAGATAAATATATTTAAATTAAAAAGATATGACTTGATTATCTAAAGTTGTGTTAAAATATATTAAAAACAACAATACCAACCATTTTATGACAGACAATTAATAATAAGAGTCAATCATGTACATTAGATTTCCACAATGGGTAATGATTAGTGTGTCGTGTTTCTAGATTGGGTAATTATTTTTTTAAATAATAGGTAATTTATCATCTACAAGTTACACTTTAGAAATGACCTACACTATCCATGTTTTTAGTATCCTTGTTTTCTTTTTACAGCCTTTTGACCTTGATTAAACCATGGAATATGTCTTGAGGGTTGTTCAAGAAAAATCTTGGTATATTCACTTATTTTGAAATGCTCTATTCATATAATCTAAAAAATTCTAAAAAAGTTACAAAGTTGTGTCAAACTTTAGGTCAACTGATTAGCACAACTGAATTTAAGTATTTCTAACTTAAAAATAGTATTGGTCAAACATATGGTCAGAAAAATGATGTTTCAACAACTCCCACTCCTTTTATTAATATATTTTTTAAAATATAAAAATACCCCTTTATAGATCCATAAGTGCACTTTTCTAAAAAATATATCTTTTTAATATTTTAATTACTTTTTATATTTATACTTATGAATTTTTAGTTTTATATTTAAATATATATTTATAAAAATAGTGAAAAGGTATATATAAAATACATAAAAAATTAAACATTTCATTAGTTCTTTTGTAAAAGTGTGACACACCTTTGTACTTTTACCCCCACACCACCAGTAAAGAATTTAGACAACATATTTCATTCTATTATAGATCTTTAATTATGATCAACATAGTCTTACAATGGATATGTCTTTTACAATATTACTTCTTGATTTTTTTAATTTTTTTCTCTTTTCTTTTCTTGTGAATTATGTCTATTCTTATTATTTATATTATATGTGTTTTTGTCTTATTTGTTTTTCTTTTATTCTCATGTTTGTTTCTATCATTGATCTTTGCAACTCATCATCACAATACCATCATCATCTTCCATATTGTTTTTCTTTATGGTACATTTTTTCTCATGACCTCTTTTGGGTTAGTCC